>JARVGP010000549.1:851-44266 GCA_029876185.1 Mansonella ozzardi | reverse complement strand
TTTTTTAAAAAAAAAATTTTTTTTTTTTTTTTTTTTTTTTTTTTTTTTTTTAAATATTTAATAAATCAATTGATGCTTTTTTTAGGTGAAAAATAATGAAATCGAGCTAATTAGTGCTTCTTTTTTCTGGCTCTTTCCATGCATTGCTTTAAATTTTCACAATCTGTTCATCAGAAATCAAATCGGTAACTTCAAAAGAAAATCCTATGTCATACAACTGTCATTCACTGTACACACTTCTCGCTTTTGTGAAGCATGATTGAGTGCTTTTATGCATGCGCATGTTTTGCTGAATTTGTTTATCGGTTTGTATGTCCGCCTGTTTTCATCAAATAGAAATGTCTGCCTGTCCACATACGTAAATTCTGGTGGTTGTTTTGGTGATGGCGTTTGTGGTGGTGGTATATGTGGTCCATCCAAATGATAACATTCCCTTCGTACAATGATAGAAAAGACAAAAATCTCCTATCTTCTTGGGCGGCATCGTATAAAGGCAAAAACGATGACTGTTTAACCTTGCCGCACGAGGATTAGCAAGTGATGCAAAACTATGATGACCTATGGATTGGTACCATCATTTATCTCTGTCAAGAAAAAAATCTTTCATATTTGATCATCATACCGGATAATAAATCCATATTTTTCCTTCTCAAGAAGCTAATTCCATTTATGCAAATAATGGTTGTGAATTTAGAATGAAGTAAAAGGAACTTCCTCTTCGAAACGATCGGAAAACCTTTTGCCGCACTTGACCTTGCAAGACCTATAATTTCTACTTTCCTTCTTTCTCTCACGGAATTTTGTTACAACTTCAAGTATCCTAATCTTTTCCGTCTAATCCGCTGTTGAAATGATAAACATTAGTTGAAAGATGTTGTAGAAAAAATATGTCAATAAATGCAATACTATGTCTAAAATATATGACATTATTCGATCAATTCGATCTAATCAAATCGAAATCACTATCATTTACAAAATTATCGCATTATATAGTTAGCATATTTACAACTATTTCAATTTTGTAATCTTTCCGTTTTCTATTTATCCTCGGTTAAAAAAAAAAGCCACTTCAGAATTGTTGGAATAATTTTGTGACGTTTATACGATACATCTTCTTCTATACGATTCCATCCTTTTATGAATCTTTGTAAAATCCGAAATGGATAAACAAATATTTGCGAAAGATGAAAATTCGAAATTTTTTTCCCTTTTATTACACCCACCGCAAAAAAAATTGGAATGGAAAGAAAGTATGAAAATAATGGACTATAAAATAAAATAAACACACAGATGACGATATATATCAATATGGAAAACAATACTGCATGCTTGCATTCATGAAAATTTACACATGCACTCAATGCATGCAAAAAGTTCCTGTTGAACAAATATATCAATCAGTTCTGTTTTCTACACGATATTTAAAGTGAAAAGGATGAAACGCTTTTGATTGCATTATTTTTAAAAATTTTACTGAAAATTATCATAAAGTTATAAATTAATTAATCAAAAAATTGCAGTGTTCTCAGATAACAAAATAATCTGATAACGTTAGATTTGAATTCTTTCTAACATATTCTTTCTACCAACAAAACTGTTCTATTTCTTTACTTTCAAATATTAAATAGTCAATATTATTGATGCAATAACAACTTGACAAAATAAAACAACAAAATATTTAAAAAATTTTCAAATGAAAAATTAAATTTTAATTGGTAATAATGAAATCTTCCCAAGTGAAATTTCCCTTTCCAATTTCGTCAGTGATTTAAAATTTTCAACCATTTTCCGATTATATCGATGTAAAATTTGTTTACACATGTCTTTAAACGGTTTGTTCAAAATTGTCCCAATCTCATCGTTTAATTATGATACATAATCATCTCTTCCTCATTCTCATCTTTCTCTCTCTCTATAAAAGCTCGCTATTTGAAAGATTAAAGCTTTAAGGCCACAGTAATAATAATAATAATGATGATGATGATTGTGGGAAATAATCTATTCATGTTAAGTATTATCCGATTTCAACAATTTCAAGACTTTTTAACTCAAAAGATGCTAGCCATAACAATAATTGTAATAGTGCTGTTATCATCGTCAATAATTTATTTAATTACTAGCAAAAATTAAACTAAGCTATAAATTAGAATTACTCAATTAGACTAAAATTAGTCTAGTCTCTTTTTTCTTTTCCTTTCCCTTTTTATTCGTTTTTTTTCTTGGCCAAAATAGAAAAAAGAAAATGAGCAGTTAGTTTTCTCACGCGCCACCGTATGCCAATTTTATTTTTTCAAAGCCATTTGAAGAAGGACGAAGAAAAGACTTATACATTCAATTTTCTTGAAATACTCATTGTCATTTGATATGAAATTTCACTTTTGAATTTTTTCTGTTTTTCTTTTTGAAAATTTATTTTATGTTGCATAGTAATAAATTAATCAATAATTGCTAGTCAAAGATTGCAAAAATTAATCAATTAAGACAGTTCACTTTTTAGACTAATTAGTCACTTTACCAATCAAAATTAACATTTTTCCGAAATAGTATTCAAAGCAGTAATGTTCATCGAATCGAGACGAAGCGGAAAAGCAAAGAAAGCGGAACGTCCCAAGTCATCATCTAATTTGTTTCAGCCCAAAAAATTTTTTTTTATTTAAAAAATTTCATACTCATACTCATATACTTGTTGATGCAAGACAATTGCAATAATTAATTAGTGGCAAATTTGTTAATTAATTTCAATCAATCTTGGAGAAATTTGAAGCATTTATTCGACAATTTTTCAACTTATCGCTTGTCTCTCTCTTTTACTTCTTGTACTCGTCTTCATCAGTAGAATCGGAAAGCTTTTCTGTTGCAGAAGATGCAAAATCGGAAGTCGGAAAACAAGCAGTAGGGAAACTAATGAAATTTTACTTGCTTTTTGTCCACAACGATATTTACAAACGCTTCTCATTGACCATGAAATTTACTGGCTGCTTGCTAAACTAAATTAATTAGCCTAAGATTGTATTATTCGATTAAATTTGATCTGAATAAATTTAATTTGAAGGAAGATAAAAAATTACAATTGATACACACACACACATACAAGAAAAGAAATAAAGAAAGAGGGAAACAATTAATCGTTAAAATAGCAAATTTTAATTTACTGTAAAAAAATTTGAAAAAAAGAAATAAAAAGTTGTGCCCATTTTTGTACGATTAAACGCGACTACAAAAGGACAGAAATGATAAGTTTGCAAACTTATTTGTATACCATAAAATTTATTACTTGTTAATGTAAACAATGTACCTAAACAGGTTAATTAATGTTCCGGTATAGGCACTTTCTAATTTAGGACACTGAAAGAAAATGGAAAAAACGAACAAAGAAACCCGTTCTGCATGAAAAAACAACAAATTTTTACGGCTAAATCTATAAATGAGAAATTAAATTGTTCAAAATATCGAAAAATTTCGGTGCTGGAAAATTTCACTACTTTGAAATGGGAAAAATTGAAAAATTTCCGGCGCAGTTAAGAAAGACTTTTAGCATTTAATAATGGCTAAAATTTCATTTGCACACTATTTGGCTTTTCATCTATTTCATCCGTCAAATATTTTCTTCTATTTTCCGGAATTCGTACGAGAACAAAACAAAAGCAAAGAACAAAGACGGAAATACATAGAGTTTGTTTCATTGCAATTTCATTGCTGTATTTAGAAGATAAAAAAGTTTTTTTCTTGAAACTGAAAATTTGTTGAAAAATTTTTATGCTTTGAATGATTTGGCGAAATATTTATACCAAAAATTTTTCTCTTTTAATTTTGTCATTTTTTATTTTTCGATCATTCATTTTGGAAATTATTTAATAAAAAATTTTTGAAGAGATTATGAGAGTGCATAGAAAGGAAAACTTTCGCTGTTACAGTGCGATAAACAACAAAGAGAAGAGAAAAAATTAATAAAGATCAGAAATTTAAAATTCTCTTTTTTTTTTGGTTTAAAGAATTAAACAAAAAAAAAAAGTAAATAGATAAAAAATGCTTTGGAGAAGAACAAAAAAACAACCGAAAATTACTAAAGCACCGCATATCTTCCACTGAATGACAGTCAATGATAGTGCTAACGAATGATAACGATTACAATCTTTAACAAATTTGCTTCGTAATAGTAATAATAATAATATTTATAATCATAAGGAACTAATGCAAACAAAAGATATTATCACATAAGCGAAGAAATCAAAGGAACTTGATTTCAATTTAAAACTTATATTCCATGTTAACGCTAATTTGAAGTTTATTTTCACTGATAATATGACAGTCATGCAACCCCAGTTTCAAACTTTTTTTTTTCAAAAATTACTTTAAAAAAAAAGTTTCTACTTGCAAAAATTTCTACTTGAAAAAAAATGGTTTTTTTCGTTTTTTGGAGAAAAAGAAGGAGATGATAACAAAATGCATTGAAAACAAATTAATACAATGAATTTTCCCAGGATTTGTCGGTACTTTTACTTCTCTTGTTGTCACTTGACGAATTCTCATCATCACGATCAATATTGCTATGACTGCTATTGCCACTATTATTTTTATTGTTATTGTTGCTGCTGTTATTGCTTGTTGTCACCGTTATCATCTTCTCATTAGTTCCTAGTGTTGCTGTTGTTGCTGTCGCAGCTGGTGAAATTACCACAGGTGTAATGGGACTTGCTGCTTTAGTTCTTGACGTTCGCCATTGTGGTAGAGGTCCTAAAATATCATTAATTTTTCTTTGAACCTACAAAAGTTTGTTTATTCAGTTCCGAAAAAATGAAATATTAATTAAATGATAACTAATTAACAACAAATATTTCTTGTTATTTCATTAGTAAACTGCTTGAATTTTTAGCAATCATACATTTTGTTGATTTTCGGATCACCTTCTCAGCACTTAATCATCTATTGCATTTAACTAATCGTCTTGTTGCTTTTTCTCTCATATTGTTAGACCTTATAATCCTTAAATTTTTTCAGTAATACTTTAAAATGGCTGAAAATAATAATAATAATGAAATATGGTGTCGAAAATTCAGTTATATTTCTTCGCCTTCTACTATACTTCTGTAAGCAAGTATAAATGACATTTTAAGGATTATGTGAGTTACTATTGTTAAAATTTTGTCTCATTCAACTTATTCAATTCTTGATTGAGAAATTATGGAATGATATTCCAAGAATTGGTATTAAATCTGATTTTCAATTGCGAGAAAAAGAAAATAGAGGTGAATGGATAAAAGGAATTTGAAATATCGCATGATTGGTTATTTCCGGTTAAGAATTCTGGCACTTTGCTATAAAAGTTCCGATATTACGAAGTCGATAGCATAAATAATGTCAATCAGAGCTAACGTGAAAAAGAAAGAGAATCCTTTGAAAAAAATAATGAGAAAGTATTTATGGTAAGGTAAGTAACTATCCAACTCCACATTCCGGTCACCGGGAACAGAAATTTATCAATGTGAGCTTTTCCAACTTATCAGTTTCATCGATATCAGAAGTTATATCGGAGAAAAATGATTTCCTCCTTTCTCACTTATTATCACTGTTGCTTTATCAGGGTGCTTTTAGTAACAATGAAAAGTGTGACATATCTGTAAATTTATGCTTTCGACGACAGCAATATTTATGATCTAACCTGTGACCTAACCTAAATTAACCAAACCCTCTTTTATTGTCTTTCTTCTTTCAGGAAGAGAAAGAGAGGAAAAGAGAATAGTTGTACGAATAGTCTGTTATTCTTCGAATCATCATCAAATTGGCAAAACTGATGCACACAAACGGATTCAATGTCAAATTATGTTGACAAACGGATCAACGCGGAAATGTCAAACATGTAGACAGAAAGACAAAATGAGAAACAATATTTACATTTTTTATATTCATCCTTCAACTTCATAAGCATCATTAATATCTGTTATATTGAAATCCAAATGGCTAATCAACATTAGCCTAAATAAAGCTATCAAAGAAACACGTTTAACTTGTATCACATTTAAATTCATTATTTAAAAGATGAGTTTGTGATTTTGGAAAGAAGAATGATAAATCCCTATTAAAATATCGCGGAACTTTTTCCCTTCTTTTACATTCGTACCATTTAATTATCCAATTAAATGATCATCACAGGGAAAGAGATGGAATGGAGAGCGATGTAAAGGCATGTTTGCAACATATTTGTTACGTGGAATAGTAAAATGGTGACAACAACAGCAGTAATAATAACGATGATAAGACTGATAACGAATTACTTCATTGTCATACAAAATCACAAATGTATCACACTGTTGTCAGTTATGCGCTGTTTACAACTTCATTTACACTAATGACACTAAATGAGGAAACATAAACATTGGCCTGAATTATTTGCAATTATTGGTTAACATTCATTAATGTACCTAAATATGTCCAGGTATCTGCAAATACACGCACATGCATACATACATCCCTTTGACATGACCACCCTATTTATTCGCTTATTAATATAACGATGACGATGACGATGATGATGATAATGATGATGATGATGATGATTACGATAATTATGATGATGATGATAATACTTCTCATTTTTATAGCGTAATAAAATAAAGTTGGAAAAGTCCTCTAAAGTAATTACAAAAGAAAAATGACAGATCCGATAAAACCAAAAAAAAGAAAAAATTTATATTTGAGAGGAAATGACTGTCTTAGTTTTTAAAAAAAATAACAAATGCATGAAAAGAAAGGTGAAAATTTATGAATGACTTTGGAATTAATTGTAATTTTTTCTGCTTCTAAAATTTCATTTAGATTTCTGCTTCTTTTTTATTTTAATTTTGTTAAGATATAAATAGGCAGAATGATATTTCAAATGAGAAATTTCCTCTTCCTTAATCAGATGAGTAAAAGAATATAATAATTATAATTTCTCTTTCCTTATTAAAAAATTAGAGAGAACTTTTGAAACAACTTGAATTTCTTCTTTCCTTTTGATTTTTTACCTAATTTTTTAATAAAGAAAGAGAAACTATAATTAATTTCTTTTTTTTTTTTTAAACCCCTCATTGTATTGTTTCACTCAATTTTTTCATTCGGTGCGAATTTTTTGAAACAAGAAAAAAAACAGTAACTAAGAGATGAAGAATTTCCTTGTACTTCCTTGTATCTCTTTCAACATTTCCCTTTTATCAGTTAATTCAAACATTAATGCTAAATCAACAAGGACAAGTCCGTACCGGTGTACAGGGTGTTAAATATGACAATTTGTTGACATTGATGATTAATACCAATGCAAATTATTCAACAAAATCCTTCACTTGCATATATTTTTCTGGATGCTATTAATGTTTATTTACAAAAAGTTTGAAAATTTTTAACAAAAAAAAAAATTCTATTTTTAATCTTTTGCTCTTTTAAATTTTAATCTTTCGCTTTTTCAAATTTTAATCTAATCGCTTTTCAAAAGGCCAAAGATCGATTGCCCGAAAATACATACTGTTAGTAGAGCTGATTTAAGTTATTAATACATTAAGTTCAAACAGTTTCGTTATTGAGGACAAAAATCAATTCTTGTAAATATTATTTTAGCTACCGGAACTGATTTAAGGTTTGTCTGTAAGATCCTTCAGGATTACATTACTAGTATAAGATTTACAAGAAAGATCATCAATTTAATAAAATTTGTGACTATCTCGGGATTTACAAGATTTCTTAATATTTATGAGAGGAATGATTTATGACGAAAAAAAGTACATTTGGTATTGGTGCAAAGTTTTGAATAGATTTTGGATTGATTAATTGATGTGGTGTAATTAGCAAAAATATTCATATTAAATATTATAAAGAAAAAAAGAATGACTGGCCGTTAGGTAATGATGTACTGGGTAACGCTGATAAGTGAGTAGCGGGTACTGGATGATGTGGTTGTTGTGGCGGTACACCTGGCATCACAGCACCCATAAACATTGGATTGAAAAGCACGGGTGGTCGAATTTGACTTGATTGCGCCATCATTGTTAATAGTTCAGGCCTAGAAAATGGCATTCGTACAGCCATAGCCATAGCTAACTGCTGTTGTTGCCAGGGATGAAATTGCAGGAAATGCTGCGGAATTTGACCATTAACAGCGGAAATAGCAGGAACACCCGGAGGTAGTAGTAATGGTGGTGGTGGTGGTGGTGGTGGTGGTGGAGGTGGTGGTGGTGGTTGTGCTTGAACGGTACTGACCATGGATGGACCAGTACCAACCGAATCTGATGGAGGTGTCGAATCTGGACCATCACTCCACGATTTCCTTTCGGCAGATGTTGATGCTCGTTCACGATCATCTTTATTACTTCCGTATCCGATATTACTACTATTTGCATCAGCTGTACCGCTCGATAATGTTTCTGCAATTGACCAAATTTTCCTTTTCCTAGGTGTCGGTATTGTTGATGCTGATAATCGTGGTGGATTGCTGCTTGTTTCGGAACATGGTGGTGGTGTGACCGATTGCGAGTGTACATCACAGGATGCATCTGAAAAACATTCCAAAATGATTCGAGATTCCACCACAATATTTAATGTATTAATTTGTTAATAACAATATTCGATCAGAATGTAATCATTTTTTGCATATCTTCATGGATAAATCAATAAATAGATAAGATAAATTCTAAATTATATGGATATATTTTTGGTATGCTTATTTGCAATTCACCTTGTTCACTAGTGTCATTGATTACAACGGAGATATCGCCGTCGGAAGCGCTACTGCACGGTCGATCGGAGTGATTCTGTTCCGATGATGCATCAATATCACCCAAATCATCATCATCATCTTCTCCCGGTCGATTGCGCGGTGACCATGTCATTTTGTTTTCCTTCTTTAGCCGTCGGCGAGCATTGGCAAACCATGTTGATACCTGAATTTATTTTATCTACATTCTTGTCGACTTACTTAATTAGTTATTTAGTTTATTTACACACTTAATTGATTAATTTACCAGACACTAAACTTTTTAATTCATCCATTCATTCAAGCTCTGCATTACTTATTTAATTACTGAAATACTGCATCTTTTACTGACTCTTATTGCTTCATTCAAGTCCAAATATCCTGCGACATTGTTGATCATAATGAAATAAATAATTGTTGAAAATTTCTTGAGTGATTTCAAAGTGAAAATGAAAGAGTGTATAGAGTGTATAAAAAGAGTGTATAAATATATTTCTGTAAGAGATCGCATATCAATTCAATGAAATCGTTTACATATTACAACAAATGATTGCAAAAAAACATTGAAACTTGAGCTCCAACTGATAGTTTACAGTTAAATGGTAGAAGGGCAAATGATTTGATCATTTCAATTTGATATTATTGTTCTCAGCAAAAAGCATGCCGTGATTTTTACACAGCCATACTTTCGAGAAGCTATAAAAATGGATGTGGCAGTTGAATTTGTTAAACTTTTACGACTTCGTTATTTTTCCAGATGTAATAAATACTTTTCCCAATTCATATCATAATAATATTGAAATCAAAGCAGCGAATTCATAATAATAATAGTAAGACAACTGAAATTTTGGGAGCAAAAAGGGAGAAAGGAGAAAAACCAGGTTTAATCTTCATCCTAATCGATAAACGATGATGAATTATGGCATATTCATTTACCATTAATCATTCAATGATTTTCCATCCAACTTTATCTTCTTCGTGTGATTAATTAGTTGAATAAGGTGGTTTTCCAATTCAAGTGACAAAGTCATAAATTCTTACTGACCACTTTTGAAAATTTCAGTTAATTTCAACCCATGTACTAGTTTTTCAGAAATTAAAATATAAATTGGCACAAGAAAAGAAAATTATATGAAAAGATCATTTTGAAATGAAATATTGCTGAATATTATTAGTAACGACATATGGAATTTTATGAGTGTCCACCTGCCACAACTAACTGAGATGAGAAAGGCTTATTAAGGAATAGCCTCATTTTGCTAGGCATAAAATTTGTCTGACAACCAAAAATCTGATTGAAATTGATGAAACTTGAAAACATGTATGCCTATCTTTTTGATTATTTCTAAATGTCGTTTCTATGTTTAAAATTCAATAAATATTTGACCAAGTTTAAATTTTCGAAAAAACCTGCTGTTTTTTTTTACTTTAAGACTGAATTTTTTAAGATTGTAAGGTGAAAATTAAAACATAAATAGTATGATTTCATTAAAATTCCTTTTTGCTAGGTTTCAAGACTAGAAAAAAAATTCAAATTCATTAGCTCAATTTTATATTTTTCGATCTAAGACAATCTGAATTAATCAATCAAGTTGAATTGCATCATTTTGTTAGGTTTATAAAGAGATGTAAGTCATAACATCTAGGATTTAAACTACAAAATACCCGGAAAAAATTGTTTGTTATGCTAAAAAATAACGACTGAAAATAGTAAAATGAATGGGAACCAAGAAATAATAAATCAAAGCTAATAAAATGATTCATTTCGATGATTCAAATCATTTTTGCTTAACTCATCATAATAAATCTGGCGATAAGAAAATAAAGATTGAAATGCGAAATTACATTTCCATGGTTTTCATCATTTTTGATTGACGTGAAACATAGAATAACGAGTGCTAAATCGGATTTTGGAAGAATATTTTCCGGAAAATCAAACTACTGAATGTAATGTATTCCCTTTTTCCTTTCCATTCCTTTTCTCTTCCACTGAAGTATTACAACAATCTCATTATACAACCCTTTCCCTTTCATTCATCCCTATAGCTTATGAATGACGCAATTAGCGATTCGATGACTGTACTAGGCCTAAGCTGTAAAATTTTTTAATGTGTCTAACATATGCAAGTAATTATCATCATTGGCAACATTACATAAATCTTATTAGCTAATCTTGCAGCACAAACATGTAAGCCAGACACTGATGACAACTATAAAAGTGGATTAAAATTGCAATCAATGTTTAGTAAAGTTAAATTTAATGTATAAATAAAATTCATCTGCAGCTTCCCTTTTTTTATTCTCTCCGAATTCCTTCACTAACGAAATAACCAATCCAAATGAACGATTCTGTCTTCAGTATTTGTTTGTATTGATTATTGAGTCAAATCATTGATTTTACTCAATAATCTCGTAAGAAATCTCTCGATGACATAAAGACCATCATGTGGTAAAACAGATCATATACGAAATTGTTCATTGACTTAGCTAATTTTGATCTGCATATTTCAGCAAAAAAGAAGAAAATCCGGATAATTGAAAGACAGTGATTTGTAGTGGTAATTGATTAAAATAATAAGGATCTAAAGAATTATTAGATGTTGAACTGATAAAAGTTACGATTGACATAAATTAGCAATCAATTTTCAATTACAAAACTCGTCTTTGATAGCGAAGAAGATGCAACAGACGAATATTTGTTATCGAAATATTTCCTCAAGATTTAAGTTAAATTTATTTGATAATAATTTCAAATAACATTTGAAACCTGAATAAAACCTTTATCAACAATGCAAAGCTAAATTTAACTTAAATTCTAAGTTTTAAAATTAATAGCCTAGTAAATAATACATATTTTAGCCCCAAATAGATATAAAAAGTTTACCTTCGACTACTCTTCATTCAATTAATGTTTTTTTTTTTTTTTTTAAAAAAAATATACAATTGATGTAAGTATTATCAAAAAAAAAAAGCTTGCGATTATTTAAAAAAAATGAAAATCGAAGTAGCAAGCAATAAACCCTTTTTAATAGATTCCATTGATAAAAAGGAGAGACCGAGAGGCAGAATAGAAAAGGAGAGAAAAAATGGAAGAACAAATACTTTTGTCGCAAGAAATTATCAATGATAATTTTAAACGACAAAGTTTTGACGTATCACTTCTTTTTTTCTTTTACGATATTAATGTATAATTAGTAATTTTTTTGTTTTGATAATGAAAAATTCACTAAATTGCAATAGTTTCGAGTGTGTCAGTAATGATAGCAGTAGTAGTAGTATCAGTAGTTTATCAAAAAAAAAATTAAATCACAAAAAAGTAATTGAGATAATAATTTTTTATCACAAAAAGCAAATTATATAATAAAATAATTAATTTTAAGTTTTTTTTTGTTAAATTTAAAGCCAAAGGAAAAGAATTTTAAATTGTGCTGTCATGAAATTTGTAATGGGAAAAATCTTTTTAAGCTCATCAAGATTCACAATTTTTGAAAAAACTAATCCTATTATAGATAAAATTAAAATACAAACACTTGGAATTAAAAATGAAATTCGGATGCACTTGAAATTTAAAAAAATAAAACTTTTCCATAATTATGAAAATAATTGATTGCTTGTTACTAAGTCAATACTATCAATATTATTATTGCTTTTTCACTGAATTTTATTTTAATATTGGGTCAGTTCTAATCAAATGGCTCTCTTTGAAAAAAGCTTAAATTATTAGAACTAATTACAGATAATTCGAAGGATAGTTTAACTTTGCAACAGCATTCAGTCTAAGTTTATATTCTATCGTTAGTTAAATCTACAAATTCTGCTTCTACTAATTAATGGAAAACAAATGAAAAGAAAAAGAAATAAAATTTTAAATTAACTTGAAAAATAATTTATTTCATATCTGATCAGTTGCAAATATCTCTGCTCTCTTTTTTTTTTTTGCTTAACTCTATCCAATACTTTTCTCTTAATTTTATCTCTTTCTCCTTTTCTGGTTAATTGGCTAATGATCATCATTTCTTGTTTGCAAAAATTAAATTATTTCTTCATTTCTTTTTTCTACCCCCCACCTGCTTAATTTTCTTTCATGTTACCGCTCATTTAACAATATGTACATGAAGTTTTCTAGCTCATTACATTTGCCCTTTTTCCTTTTTTTTGTTTTATGTTACAAGTTTACAACCATTAATACTATTAGTTTAGTAAATTATATTACCGTATTAGCAACGAGAAACAAAAATCCATTTTTTTTTTTTTTAAAAATTTTTAAATAATTTAAGAAAAAATTAATGCTTTTTTCCTTCCATTTTTCTATCTCTCTCTCACACACTTTCTATTATTTATGTTCTTGTTGAAAATTAATTAGAATAAAATATAAACAAATAACTGAAACAGTATATTTTCAACAAGTGATCGATTACAATATACCATAAAAATACAGTGATGTAAACACAAGATATGTCTGTGTGTGTTTATGTGCGTGTTCGATCACTGTGTGTGTTCTGTGTATGTGTGTGTATGTGTGCGTGTTTGTATGTGTATGTGCGTGTATGTGTGCGTGTGTGTATGTGTGCGTGTGCGTGTGTGTATGTGTGTGTTGACGTTGTATGCGTGTAGTATCATCAAAACTTGTTGACAAGTGATAGATAAAGAAATTAGAAAAAAGGTACCGCAACTATGATTTCTGTCATTAATAGATAATGAGTAACACTTAATGAAAGCCCTAATTAAGTTGGATAAAGTGTCAAATATAATCATTCTCTTTATTCTCTTATATAGTATACGAAAGAAAAAATCCATAATTTGTTGGTAAACAAAAATTAGCAAAGCCAATTGTAACAGACTGAAGGAGCAGAAACAATTATTTCATTGATTTCAAGAGGGCTTTCTGGTAATTAAATATAAGTTTGCAATTTACATAATGTTACCGTAATGCACATGCAATACTGTAGATGACTGAATCTAAATGTTTGGAAATGAAAGCAAATTTCGATAATTAATTACTAAAAAAAAAAATTTACCAATAATATAATAATAATTAGTAGTAGTAATAGTGGTAATAGTAATAATAAATGAAATTTTACTAACTGAAATGAAGAAATTTCAAAAAAAAAAATCTCTTTTTCCCTCTCTGTCTCTCATTTTCCTTTTCCCTTCAAAAGATTTACCTTTTGTTGCAAAAGAACAGAAAAAAAAAACACTTAATTTTGATTGATTAAATGATTCTTCTTTAAGAAGTATCTCTTCAGAAAGCAATCCAATCAAAAAAAAAAATACAAACATCAAAAAGAATTACCGCCTTTTTTCTCATTTTTTTTGAGTTTCTTTTCGGCTACAATAAATACTCATTTAAGGTATTAATCGCTAATCTTTTGGACCACAACCAAATACTCATTTAAGGTATTAGTAGTAATAGTATTAGCAATAATAGTAGCAGTAGTAGGATAATACTAGTTTTACACATTGCTGGAATAAAAATAATTGAAACTGATTCGAATAAATGAGAGTTGGGGGCGGAGGAAAATGAGAGAAACTGTTAGAAAAAAGGAGGTTAATTTCATGTTTTGTTTTTTTTTTTTTTTTAAATATTCATATTAGAACGAACGATTATTGTTTTCAAATAAAACCATATGAAAGAAGAAAATTCCAGAAATTGAAAGACGAAGAAACGATGACATCGTAAAAGTTAATGATAATTGAATGATTTGTTTTATCTAACCGAAAATATTCTGATAGATTTTTTTTTTTTTATCGATTTCTCTTGATAGAAAATGCAAAAAAGAACTCGGAAGTTGAAATTTTAAATTCATTTGATGATAGATTCAATGATGAAGAGTTAAATGATATCAGTTTCATATGCGTACTCAATAACTTAAATATATGTTTTCAAATCGAAAGTAACTAATAATTTTGGAAACTGATCGATAATTTTTAATTATTTCGATGCTACGATATAGCATATTATCCAATCATTTAGAAATATTATTTTTCAAATTTTACTGAAAAAAGTGCAGCCATTTTTATGAATTCATACAAATATTTTAATTCCCAAACTCTTGTGTGATTGAAATGTTTACACAATAAGTAAAAATATGGAACTTTTCATGAAGTCAATAAGAAATTCATTATCATTTTCAATAAATAGTTTTCCGGAAAATGCTTCTTTCTCTTTCCTCTTTCCTCAATCCTCTTGCTGCTTTCTTCCCGTTTCCATCTATTTCCGATTTATATCTTTCCTTTTCTCTCCCTTTGCCCTCTCTTATTTTTTTTTCATTTAATTGCTATAAATAAAGTAAGCAAAAGACGAGAAGGTCACATGAATGTGAAAATGATTTAGCAATAATCTTCTGACCTATCCACGGGTGAATAATTTGTTAATTAATCTTGCAAAAGCAAAAAAAATTAAATCAAAATATTCGATAAAATTAAATGTTTTAGAAGTTTTTTTTTTTTTTTTTTAAATTAACTGATTAGAAAAAGTTTTGTTAAAATTTTTCGTGAAAATAAAACTTTTAAATAAAATGTTATCGGACGATAAAATACCATTTGAATGTAAAATAAACAAATCGAAAATTTGTTTTCATTTTCAAATTAAAATTTTTTTTTTCAAATTTATTGCCACAACTTCGAAACAATTTTTTAAACGAATTTTCAGTTGAAATTGTTTGCTGACCGGATCGTAATGTATTTTTCGTTATTTTAATCTGTTTCTATTCACTCAAACATATTAAAAACAATTTTTACCACCAGTTGAAATGAATCGTGGGCAAGGTAAATGCTGGTCAAAATTTATTCAGTTTTTTTCTAATCTAAATTTTTATACCTTAAATGTTTTCAAAAACTTGCTCATTATAATGCAAAGTATGTAGTGTAATCATTTATAAATAAATGAAAAGACGATCAATTAGTTGATTTAACTGATAAAAGAAAAAATGACCATCTAATTAATTAATGAAAAATAATGAACGAGTAAAATTATTTAAAGTAACCTGTGTTAAAGTCATTTTGGTTAGTAATGCGAGCATAATTTTTTCCGCTTTTGTTGGATATGGATTTTTTCTGTGCTCATTAAGCCATGATTTAAGTGGTGCGGTCGTTTCACGTGTAGCATTTTTACGTCTTGTACCGTCTAAACCACTGGCATATGGATGATATGACATTGGGTCGAAGAAATAACCGGAAACTGCTCGTACTGCACCAATCATTTCTGGTTTCATTTCCTGAAAACAAAAATTTGAAAGGAAATTTTTTTTTTAATTTCAACAATTAGCTAATCTGTTGATACTGTTTGTCATGAAAACCTATCATACCATAAAATATTAATTTATAAAATTATAATCAAAAAATGTATTAAAATTTCAATAGTTCTCTTTTTTTTATCAAAATATCATCAAAATTAATTTATCAAAAAAAAAAGTTTTTTTTCATTTCAATCTTTTTTTCTCAATTAATTCAATATTTTTAAAGTTTGAAATATTTCTCAATGGTTACATTTAAAAATAGACATTAATCAATACTGTGGTCATTTTATTTTCTTTCCTACCATCAACATTTTTCCTCTTCACTTAAATCCAATTTCATTAGTAATTTTTTGTTTTTTTTTTTGTTTTTTTTCAAAAAATTCATTCATTCGGACATTTTGATCAACTTTTCGAAATTAGTTCATTTTTTTCTAAGGTTGTATCTATGAGAGAGAGCAAAAGTAAGAAAGTTGAAGTAACGAATGATTCTATTTTGAAGGTCATCTACTAAAAGCGGTATTTTCCATCTCTGCGACAGATGATCGGTACATCATTATCATCATCATCATCTGTTGTATGTTTATTGCGAACAATTATTGAGATGTATTACAACAATCATTTTTTTTTTTTTTCTGGGAGAAATGTTTTGGAATGGAATGATGTGACATTTACTTTGACATCCAAAAAAAAAAAAAGAGAGAGAAAGGTAGAAAAAAGGTACTAGAATAAGAAGAGAGTAAAAAAGGTAATAATACTAAAATAGAAAGAGAGAGAAAAAAAAAGATTTTTCATTTCTTTTTCGTTTTTACCTTTTTCTAAAAAATCCTCATTACAAGAAGTGGTCATGTTTTTCTTTCATCCTACTTTGTTTTATCTCACTTTCATGATAGCGAATGAATTAATTCCGGATTCATTACGGATTGAATCAATATGATCAAATGAATTGATTAATTTCATCAATCGACTTAATTGATCAAATTAATTAATTACCAATTGGGAATAATTTTTTGTAGTTTTTTGAAATTTGTCTATTACATATATCATTTTTCCTTCTTGTGGATATTAATTTGCTAGTAATTGAGAAATGAAATTAGTACATATTAAATTAAATAATAACTTGAATTTTGAAATGTTTCTCATGTTCTCAAATCATGTTATTTCAAATAAATGATGCAACACTTAGCACTTTTTCATTTTTAATTCACCAATCATTGCACTGTCATTTAACAATGACAAAATTGAATGCACAGAAGGATGAAGTTGAACTTTTAAATCGTTTAAAAATTCGTCTTGTTAAGTTGCTTTGATCATGCAAGAATTTAAGCGTGAGTCAGCATTAAGTAGAGTTGGATAGCTGTTTCTATCAATTTCAATAATTTTCCTTGTGAAATTTTACTTTTAGAATAATTTTAAAAAAAAAGAATTCATAAAATCAAGAAATAAATTAAACAGTTAGTTTCTTAATAAATTTGAAACCAAATTTTTTCCACTAAAACAATTTTTTAAATTTTAAAAATAATTTCTCATTCTTCCATACAACCAATCTTTCACATTTTTAAATTTTACTCGCAAACATATTGCCATAAAGTGCACAATCACTTAACAATTAAGATAATCACATTAATCTTGTTTTAAAATGTATAATGTATTTCATACTGACCTCTCAATAATAACATTAGGAATTCAAATGGATCGTTGCATCGAATTGAGTTACGTAAAAATTTAATTTGTGATTGGAAAAAATTCAAAAATAAAAAAACTTTAAGAGAAGCAAAAGACACTTTGAAAAGTAAATGTGCCAATGCCTGTCCATCCATAATATTTCTTGTATGGAATGGTAGAAATGTTTGATGATGACGATGACGATGATATTGATGTTAGCGCTGATAGTACTCATATCATTCATTAGAAGAAGAGTATCAATATCATCATTAGTTCAACATTTAGACAATGACTAATAGTATAGCAGAAATTTTCAAAAATTGTCTTTGGAGGACATTAAATGAGATGCCAAACATTGTTGTTTCAACAATGTTATCAATTAAACAAGCCGAAAAGAGTGAAAAAAGAAAAAAATGGAAAGAGAGAAAGAAAATTTCCAAGAAAAGGCAATCATTTTGAGGCAATGTATGTGTCAAATCATTTAATTCGTCATTTATTCTCTTAATTTAATTTCCACGCCATTGTTAAAATTTCTTTTAAATTTAAAATTTGAAAGCGAAGAGGAAAAGAAAAACAAAGTGGTGCAAAAGGCTATTATTTAAAATAGCAATACAATTTGTTCATCAAATAAAGAACGGAACTATGTTATAATCTTCGAAAAAAGTAATCATTATTTCAGGAAGAAACTTACTGCCGGATGCAAACCAGGATAAATGGCTGGAAAATGAAGTGTACCCTGAGCCATAGCTGCCCTGAATGCAGCTTCATGTTCCATTGGATGTGAAAAACCGGCTAAACCACCGGGTGTTAGCAATGGTCCACTGGCATGCAAAAATCTTGTCGTATCACCACCACCACTCATTTCATCTGGATTATTGCTACTGCTTATTGAGGTCGCAATTGGCACGCTACCAACCAATGCTGAAGGTGGTGGTTCCGTTTTCACTGGTGTTGATGGTTGTGAGGCAACAAGCAACTGTAATAATAAACTCAAAATTCAGAATTTGGAAAAAATCATTGAACCATCTTAAATTTTAAATTTAAATTATTTGATTTTATCAATTTGCATATTTTTCTCTCAGTAAAATCCGATATTATTTAGGAATAACTTCGTTGGTAAAAGTGCTTCCCTCTTTTTTCTTCTTTCCTGATCCGTAACTTTCATCCTTATTTCTCAATCTTTCCTTTTCATATTGCTGAGAACAAACATTTGAAATTATGTGCTAAAAAAGATCAACTTACTTGTAAGATTATTTTACTTTTCAATTTCATTTTAAGTTGTCAAATTTCAACTTCTTCTTTCTCTATCTAATTTATTGAAATCTTTTTAATTTAATGTAATGGATGAATAGTATGATTGAATGGAGCAGAAAAAAGAAAGTGAGTAAATAAATGTGAAGAAAAATTTTGAGATAGAAATGCTAATGTTTTAATGAAGATGTAAATATAAAAATAGAAATTTTTTACAGTTAAATTAATTTAATATTGACCATTTTCAAATTTTTTTCATTTAAAATACGAAATTATTATGGATGAAGCATATAATTAGTAATATTACAGAAAAAGAGAGAGAAAACATAAACAAACAGTTCGATCAAGTAATGTCACTGAGCTTTTCCGTATAGTGCGGCATTATTTATGTGAATATTTTTGAACAAAAAAAAAGATGAAAAAAAAAAGGAAGAGTTTCTTCAGGATGAATTTGTGCCACTAAACGGAATGAGATAATTTAGATTGAACAGATTAATGATAGGCATCTATTTACTGTTGACACACCTGAGCATTGAATGCAGCTGCTGCTGCCGCCGGATTGAATGCCATCCGCGAATTGGTGAAGTTGTTGCTGCCGTTTGATGATGATGATGATGATGATGATGACGATGATGATGATGATGATGAGGTAATATCGAAAAGATGATGAGAGGTTCGGGAGATATACAGCAACTGATTGAATGAACTATATGTTTGTATTTAGTTGAATAATTGTCACCAATCGTTGTCGTTGTCGTCGTCGTTTTGTTCTTGTTGTGGCCGTTCTTGCTGTTATTGTTGTTGTTATTGTTATGGTTATTGATATCAATGATATTATTAGATGCTATCAGTGAATTAAAATGATGACAGTTAACAATGATAATAGTCCTGACAGAAATTGATAATAGAAAGTAAAAATGTTGTTATTGATAAAGCAGCAATCAAATATATAATAATGGTAGCCAATTTTCTAATGATCAAGGTTCCTTTCTTGAAATAGACCTGAAATTTGAAGAACTTTATAGATATTGCAGTAATAAGAAGTGTAGGGAAAATAATATTTCAAACTGTGGCATCAAAATTAATTGCATGTAATTATAAGTGAGCAAAAATCACGATAAGTTTAAATTATCATTTAAAATATATTATAAACCTAATAAAAAAGTATTCTTGTTGCTAAATGTCAAATTATTTTCAAGTAAATTTCCATAAATTTATCGATTGGTTATCAATTTTCAGATTATGAATTTTCAATAAAAATTTGGTGAAATTGAAAAGTTTGCCACAAAAAAAGAATAAATGTTGTAAACATACACTGAACAATCATTGTAAAGATATATGGGACTGTTTCTGTGAATGTACAAAGTAATAAATGATGCTGACAACGTCTAGCAAAAAAAAAAAAAAAATGAAAAATAACGCAACAGCGATTTGTTTTTGTAAAAACATGATGTTCAAATTCGACATGATAACAGGTTTCCGGACATTTTGCACCGATATGTTTGGTTTTGATGTCGGAAAAGGTAGATGAACAACGGGGCAACATCGAGAGGGGAGATGGTGCGGGAGAAAGAAATGGTTGTTATTGAATGATTATTGAATTCGATCAAAAAAAAAAAAAGTTATTGAATCGCATCCAAAAAAACGATTCAAATTTTGAAAATGATTAAATCAGTTGTTCAGCTGTAAAGTACAAATATATTGTTAAAAAATTTTAAAGAATTAGTTCATCGGCCAGAAATTAGTCAGAAAATAGTAAAAATATACTGCTGTCATTGTCATATTGCAATTATTACCATAGAGTTTGAATAATTATTTCAATTCTGAAATATTTGGCAAATTTCAATTTTTTCCATTTTTTGGCCAAATTAAAAAATGTCATTCCTTTTCAATACTTATATGTTTCGCATTGTAATATTTATTTACCGAAAGAATTGAGAAGAAATTAGAAATCATTGAAATTTGCTATCGCGAATAGTAGTAGTAAATGGGACGACTAAACAATTGAATGACAAATGAGTAAATATTTCATGACGATCACTTTTAGTCTTAATGGTATTAGTTATAGAATTCGACTTCTTCTATTAATGATCGCAAATGAATAATTAATTGATGAATAGAATTGAAGTGGTGCTTTGAAGATTTTTCAAAAGATTAGGTAAGCAAGGGAGATCAACAATGAAAAGTATAAGTCAGTCATTTTCAATAAAACAAATATAAACAGAAATGCCTAAAAAAAAAAGGCCAGAAAATTTGGACTTTTGAAAATTCGGACCTTCAATTTCTTATTTTATTATCAATCTGCAACTGATAAATTCATAGTTTTCAATGTACTTCATTTGCTCTGTCTTTAGCATCAATTTTGTACTTGCATTAAGGCATTAAATATTAAAATATATTTTTGTCCTTGGATCAGTTCACACTTACGCTTAACTTAGGATCATTCTTATCTATTCGTTGTTCCTAGATCAATTCTTTTTCAAATATCGAATGTTCACCATCTGCATTTATTCTTTTCTATTCAAAGCTAATTAACTGTGCTAGCACATCTATATTGTCTATATTTTTATTCCTGCTCAAGTAAACATTCTAAAAAAACGTCAATAAGACGTGAATTAAAATGTAAAAAGTCACCATGCCATTATTAATCAGTTCAACGATTCATTTCATTTCTGTCTGATAATTAGATTTCTGCGCGCAATTTACGCGACTGTACCGATCTAAATCGAAACGGTAATGTCAATCGAATAATGAATCATTTACAATACGAAAAGTAATTAAATAAATTTATTAAAATCTTTGATTTTTTATTTTTTTACGATGATGAAAGTAAAGAAGTTTTATAGAAGAGAAAGAATAATAAAAGGAAGAAGCAGAGGGAGAGAAAATAAAAAAAGAAAAAGGAAAAATTGGTAGGAAATTTGCGATAGCGATGAGAAAAGAAATGATGAATGCAACACTACAATTCGGCAAAGACTGTCATCACAAACACTCAATGACTAACTAACTGACTGATTGACTAACTGATTGACTGACCGACTAACTGACTGATTTGATGAGAATGTAAGAATATTGTTGTTATGTTGTTGTAACAACAATAAAACATTATCAATGTAATGCTTGATACCGGATACCAAATGATCATCCAAGAGCTATGTTAACAATGTGTGGTACAATGAATAACCGGTTTTCATCATTAATGGAAAAGAAAAAAAAAAGTTAAATGCCGGATGAGAATAATCATGAAACGGAACGAAATAAAAGCGATTTTTGAGAATGGCTAATAATAATGGCAACGAGATGAAGGTAATTTTTAAGGGACTAATAATAATGGCGGTGCGGAACGCGATGAAAGCAGGACGGAATAATAGTAGCTTTGAGAAGACTAAATGGTGACGATGCGGAACGGAATGAATGCAACTTTTAAGAAGGCTAATGATTGTCGAAGTTGATGAATAGAGATGTAAGCATGGCATTGGTGGGTTGTTCAACAACACAACCTCCCTAATGATTGCTTGTCGAACACGTCGTTCACGAGCGTTTCGAGATCGGTGGTCGATGGTTCAGCTGGGCTCATCGGGTAGGAAATGGTGGAGGGCGGGGGACCGGACAAAGGGAAGCACATTACCAGTGGATAGTCCTCGAAGTTGAAGCCAACCCATCTCTTCAACTCCACCTACCTCATCTCTCCGCCTTCCCTGGGGTACATCCATACCGCCCTCATTTGGGATGGGCTCGTTCGTTCAGCAGTTCCGCCCTTGTTCAAATCATCTTTCTCTCTATATCTTATCACTATCCTAAATTTTTACCTTTTAAATCCATTAAGACAATTCTCATAGGAAGATCTCGGGAAAAACAATAGGCAAGTTTTGATTTATGAACAGAGGGAGAGGAAGAGGGAGAGAGGAACGAGCGAGAACAAAGGAGTAGAAACTTGTCATTATTGGATGTTTGATACGGTAGCTACCAAATGCTAAACATAAGTGTCGTATTTTCCTGCATATTTTATATGTTAATTTTACATGATAATATTATGACAGTGATAATAATAATAATAATGATAATGGCAAGTGTTATTTCGTTACAGAACAAAAATGATGAGAATGATGGAGGTAACAATAATAATAATTCATAATGGTATTAATAACTATAAAATAACTTTAATATGCTAATAAATAATGATGATCATCTTAATGAGGCTAGTAGCTAATAAATAACAATAAGTAATGATAATAATGATAGTGATCTAATAATAGTTCATCTTTTGATAACGATAATAATCATAATTGTAATATAAATAATTCATATAAGTTATCATATAAGAATATATTGTTATGAGAGCAATTATAATAACATAACTAATAGTAAATCGAATTTAAATAAAATTTTTTTTTAATGAAAAAATTTTTTCAAACTATATGTTTGCAATTTCATAATGTTTTCTAGACATACATATTATAATTTTTTTTTTTTTTATCCTTTCATTACATACATATCATCCAATCATAGTTCGTTTAGCAATAATTCATTCAGAATACTCTTTATTCAATTGATTTCAAATTGTTAATACTTAAATTTAATTTGCTATTATTTGCAAAAATTAATTCAATTAGACTATTTTATACTACTAACATTTAAAAAAAAAAATGAATAAAAAATAGCTAACAATTTTTAAACGAATGTGTAATGATTGATTGTAGGAATGGAGGAAAAATGGATTCACGTGATTTACGTGAACATTCTATCGATGCTATCGCGTTTATTGCCTATCAAAATGTATATTTCATCGTTCAATTGCAGAAATAAAACAAAAAAAAATTTGTTTCGAAATGGAATAATTCTTTTCTCTCCTTTCTTCTCTCTCTCTTTTCCTCTTTCCTTTCTCTTCCTTTTTCTCTTTTGCTATGTTAAAATGAGATATCTTTTGATATATTTTTATATAATTATATATTATACATATAATATATTTTTGTGATAGAAGCAATCCGAGACATATGTTCATTATATGTTTTTTGAAGCAGATGTTTTCACATTCCACACAGAACCATTAAAAAAATCTTCCGTTGATTGATATGGCAGCTAAAATTATTTACAAGAGCTAATACACATACACACACATACACATACATACACATACACATACATACACATACATATACACACACATACATACATACATACGTATTCACGTACCCTAATATCGACTGGACAGACAAGTGTGGGTAGGACGAGAAGTAGACGAGATCGGGGAAAAGAAAATTAACAAATAAATAAATGAATGGATAAATGGGTAGGACAATCATTCATTATTTCAAAATTAATTGGAAAAAATTTATTTACATTTAAATTACACAAAGCCTTTCATCATCAATTGTTATCATCATTATCTTTACAAGAAAAAAGCTCCTTTTCTTTTTTTTTTTTTTTTTGAATATATGTAGACATTAAAGAAATTAAAAACAGTACATTTGGCTAGGAAAAAAAATTAATTTAAAATTTAATCCTTAGCTTAAAATTTAATTCATTTTTCGTTTATTCTTTATTCTTCCTTGAATTCATTTTTGTTTTGTTTTTTTTTTTTTCTGTCTCAGGGAGAAATTTTTATGTTTCAATTTACTACTGCTACCACTATCACTATCAACTACTACTACTACTACTACTGCTAGCTCTTCCAGCATTCCACAAATATATGGAAATATTTCGATTTCTATTCAAAAGAGAAAAAGTTATCCATTTGAAATTGTCAACATTTTGCGAAAAAACGAATTTTGAAAATGAAAATGGATATTGGATAGGAATGAATTTTCATTTTCGAAAATTATATGCTTTGGAGGAGAATTTTACAAGAAAATTACATATAACGTGTCAAATTTTAAAAATAATTTATTATTTTGCATTAATTTTTTTCTACCTTTACTGCCCTTTTTTGCTTGGCCATATACAAAGACTTGGCTGATCATCAATGGGACAATGCTTGAAAGATTAAAATCAAATATTGAATGAATGATAGTCTTTCAATTCCATTCATCCATTTATTTATTCAGTTGTTTTTTCTTTTTTTTTTTAAGCAAATAAATTTTGAAGTTATTTGGGCATGAATGCATAAGAATAGTAGTAAATATAATTGAACAGAAAAAATTCTCTTCTTCATTGCAATATTTTTTGAGGCTTTTTTGTAACTGCAATTCATTAATAAAAATTCCAACCGCAATTCCAATTATCGAAATACATTCAATCATTTTGTTCATTTTTTTATTCGTGTAATCAATTATGGCAATTATTTAATACTTAATTTCACGGAATCTTTTGCCTCTCTTTACTCCAATGCATAAATGATTGATATTGATGATGAAACCTTCAAAATTTCTCATCCATCATTAGTTTCCAATTAGCAATTAATAATAAAGTGACAATAGTTGGTAATTAATAATGTACACTCAAACTTGATCTTTTTTGATGCAATATGTTAGATTTGATTAAATTCAAAATGTTTTATGATTGAAAAAAACAATCATTGTGACATATGCTCATATATCTTGCTATTCGTCTATGATTCCATTAACGTTATCAAATGCTAGTATAAAACAATTTCTGTATATATAAGTGTTAAAATGTAGCAAAGAAAAAATATTGCGATCAATATACTTTGACAGAACTATTAATCCAACCATTTGGATACAAGCGATCCTTCAATCACTCCACTTTAAAAGCAATACTACTAAATCCTTACTTTTAACTCATTCTAATGAACGATGAAAATATGAAAGGCTCATTGAACAAAATGATAATTCAAAACAAAATCAATTTATGTTAAACAATAATAATGCTAATAATAGCAGTGATGGTAATAATAGCAATAATAATGATGACAATAACAATTTAATGTCTTATGGGGAAAATTTCTCTTTAAACTTTCGATAATGTCTTCAAAGAGATAGTAAAATCGATGATTCATGTATTTATACTAAACTTAAGTTACTGTAGTGAAAGGTAAGCTGAAGATATGGACATTAAAAAGAGCACGGATCGAAGTTTCTATCAGCTAACGATAAAATGAAATTTCCGCTAAGCTTATATTTATCTCATTCTTGTGTATTTTCAATATTTGTTCAGCGTTCATTTATAGCAAATGCTTTTTGGATAAAGGAAAAGAAAGAGAAGAGAAAGAAGCAGTCGGGAAAAATACCAGTAACGAAGGTTGTTCCATGGATTTGTACTGAGATTCGCAATAAATGTTGAAGTTTAACTTGAGTTCACTATTTACATAGATGAAGTGCACAAATAGAAATTCAATTCATATTAGATTGTGTGACATGGCACGAATCCTATCTCAATATACTTTCTTCCTCTTTTTTTTTACCGCCTTTCTCTTGCTATTTAATTGTTTATCAACAAATGAAAATTTGCATCAGTGTGCTAGAGGACTATAATATTTGTCATATGGCAGGACTGATCAAAACAAAAAGTTCTATGCTTAGGATGTTAATGATAATTAATAATTGATAATATGATAAAACAGAAAAGTAACTATTAGCTAAATGACTAAGTAAATTGATGCAAGATTATGCAATTTCAACAATCATAGTTAAGGATGAAACGAATAAATGAGATTAATTGAATTAAAAATTATGATTTAACAAATTCATTTGTAAAATAAAAATTTCTATCTAAATTCTTTTAATTATTAATTATAATGAATTTGGACTAAAAGAAAATAGTCAGAGATGCAAAAAATACAAATTAAGCGCTACAATTCATTTAATGGAATTTAATTTAATATTGAACTGAAAGGTGTTATTGATGAAACCGAACATATTGTAGATTTGATTCGTTCATAGATAATTTTTGTCAGAATATCAATGGTAGATTAAGATTAAGAATGATTACTTTTAATAAAAACCATTTCTTCACCTCCAATCACTCCAATTAAGGTAATTAGTTATACATTACGAAAAGTAATCTTAGATTTAGTCTTATTTTCTTCATTCATTAATATAATTCTAGTAATTCACTGGGTAAAAATTGAAAAGAAAAAACGCTGAACAATAATTGACTTGTTCAGTCTTTCTTTTCTAATTTCTTTTGTATTTTAGCAGAGGCAAATTATCTAATCCTTCTGCAAAAATTACTTGTCAAATTTTTAAATATATCAAGTTGAATCAAAATTTTCAAAATTATCAAGAATAAAACGACTAAAGGAATTAAAAAAAGAAACAAAGATCGAATTTAGGAAAGATTTTAAAAATGATTTTTTTTTCTTTTAAACGATTTGCCATTGCTAAATTTAATCTAAAAATTGATCAGGAAATTAATTGTGCATGACAAAGAGAAGTTAAACAAACTGATATAATGGCATTAAAGAAGCGAAATAAATTTTGAAGATTTTTCTCAAAAAGTCGTTCGTTTGATGGATATGTAACTGTTAACAATGATGACCATTAAAACATAATAATAAGTGATACTTCATCATCATACACACTTATATACACCTATACAGACACACACAAACACACATACACGCATATATATTCATATACATCCATGCACATACCCACTTTAAAGACTTTTTTGTGTTGGAACATCTTGAATTTCATTGATGATTATATGTCTGATGTCCATCTAGAGAAGGTTAAGAGGCTTAATTCACAAGGATCAGTGGAAATCCGAGTCTTTTGAAGAAGCCGATAAATGAGACATCGTACAGGTATGAATGGCGCCGTATCCATCAAATGTAAAAGCGAAACGTTTTCTGAATTATTAATTGTTTAAACTGTTCATTCTGTCACTGAGATGTTCTTGCGGTTCATCATTATTACAAATATATTTAAATATATTACTAATCACTTGAAAAATTATTTAATAATTATTGCATAGGCTACTAACTTCATTATTTTAACAATAATATATTTTTCAATTTATCAGTATTGTATATAACAGCTAATTTAAATTGACATTATCATACTTACATCTATTAATTAGTAGATAATTAGTAATTGATCAGCAGCTAATTACTGAAGATTATTTGTCACTAATAATGCAGTCGTTCATTTTGTAAAAATGTTACAAAATATTTCAAATATAATTTCAAATAAAGTTTTGGAATCATTTTCGTTTTTTTCATACTAACTAATATCACATAGATTCAAATTATCGAATTAAGATGGATTGAGTTAGCTAATACGATGATCGATCGAGGATGTCGTAATTGCAAAAAGTAATTACATCTACTTAGTTGCTGAATTTGTTGTCGGAAATAATCATCGTATGGGAAGTGTAAAATGAAATGGAAAAAGACATTGAGGTTAATGGTTGTATGTGTTGTGAGTAAATGATAAGAGGATTAATTAAATTAACAGGTAATTAATGTCGCCAACGTGAGACATCAAAAGTTATTACCGTAACACATCTATTTATTTTCATAATATCATTCCTCGATTAGCTAATAATTTTCTTCTCTTCAATTTAAAAATAATTTTTAAATATTTTCTTTTTTTTTTGATTTTTTTAATGAAGAAAGATTAAAATGCAATTCTCTGATTTCTACATATTTTCTTTTTCTTCAAAATCTTTTCTAGCTATTCCCGATAATTAGCTTAATTTTACAATCATTAAACAAATGAAGAAAGTTTTCTAGAATTATACAACAGATACAAGACAGGCAGTAGTTGTACAATAAAAATTAAAAACCAAAGTGCAAATGCACAAAATTACAATAGACATTTTTATTAATTACAGTACTAGCAAATGATGAAAATTTTGAAACAAAGTTAAATTATTATTTTCTGTAAAATGAAACAAAGTTAAATTGGCGAAAAAAGAAAATAACAAAAGTTTTTCTTTGAAACAAAATTTTTAAAGATCTCATCAATCTGCTAAGGCATTCATTGTTTTTTTTTTTTTTTTGTTTTTTGTTCTAAATTTAAATTAGCGTGAATTTTTCATTTTCAAAGTAAGCAAAAATTCGATTTAAAATAATGAATTATTTTTTGCTTACTATAAATATACCAAAGAGATAGTCACTTGAAAAGAGTTGAACGGGAAAAATGATTGAAAATTCTGCAAAAGATCAGAGATTAGCCGAAGGTGATGCCTCTTTGGTGGCGGAATTTGCTTCAGGAAGTAATTTACATGGCAAAAGATTGATGTAGTTTGAGCTGATGAACTGTTGTTTCCAAAAGCAAATTTATGTAACTAAACTGAATGGAAATTCAATTTGTTCATTTTCTGCAGGTATGTGTGTATGTATGTGTGTGTATGTGTGTGTATGTGTGTGTATGTGTGTGTATGTGTGTGTATGCGTGGAATGTATGTATGTATGTTCACGATATAAATACACCTTTTCTCTTTTACAAATTTAAAAAGAAAAGAAAGAAGATACTGCTTCAGAGTTTCTCAACAACTGCAAAATTATTAACTTAATTAATTAAAGAGCAAAATACAATCTTAACAATAAGCATTAATATGTCACAAAAACAAGGCTCGAAATAATTTTCGCTTATTGAAAATAAAAAAAAATTAAATTATAAAATTTTTAAATATGTAACAAAAATTTATTTAAACTAATATTAATAAAGTAATTTTATGCAAATTATTAAATTATAATTTGTTGTTTTAAATTCATAAAGACTTTATTTTAAAATGAATACAATAGAAAAAATAGTTTAGTTCGAAATTTAATCTAACAATTGAAACTAAAAATGAAGGAATAAGCAAAACGATATAATATATGAGAGGCGACACAATTTGGAATGCAATGACACGACGGATATAATCCAAAAGGATTATTTTAGGTGACGAAGAATGCTGCAAAAAATGAAAAACATAACTTAAAGGTCAATTTAGCATTGCTAATAATTGATTTCAAAACCAATGGACAGGAAAATTTATTTAAAGCTTTTTTCAGAGCCAACTATATGTGAGAGAAAATTTATTAGGCGCATTTAATTTGGATGGTTACTTATTTAGTAATAATGATAATAACAATAATAGTTATAGTAATAATAATAGCAATGATAATAATAACAATAATAGCAATAATAATATGGGAAGGAGAATAAACTGACAAACAAATATTCCCAAAAAAAATGAAATTTTCAATGGAAAGTTGTAAAATTTGATATTAAACTTTTAAAGATAGCTTTTTCTTTTGATTATTCTAAAATGGTATGAAAATGTAAAAAGGAAACATTTTTCGACTTTTAGAACAATCGAGATATTCTTCGTTCGATCATTCGCGGGAGTAATAAAAAAAGTAAAAGAATATAAGGATGATGAAGTTTCCTAAAAGCGAATATATAGAAGATGAAATTCTCTAAGAAATTTCTTAAATACGATTGTAATATAATTTCTCAATTATAGCAATAAAAGTATGGTCGTTGTTTGAATAAAATTTGAAAAACTGCAACACCTTTTTATTGCTTTCCTCTCTCGGATGACAAATATTAAGTCCGCTATTTGTTGGCTGATAAATTGAAGAGTTAGAAGATTAACAGGTATAAACAGTTTTATGTACACACATAAACACACACACAGAGACACATATACAAAATAAATGTAACGATAAAACAGACAATTTAATACCCACAGTATGACAATACTGGACGATATTGATGACAAATGTTGAATTTCAATTTGTAGTACGATTACAAATATTTTAACAAAAAGTTACTCGTAAATGCATCACAATACATACATACACAGACATACACGCACGTACACAAACAACCAACCAGTATATTCAGTTAAGATAGAGAGGAAAGTTATCAGAAGAGATGAGGAATTAGAAGTTGGAAGACAAAAAGAAAAATTAAAAAGAATTGATGAAGGATTGTTCAAGCATACATGTTCCATGCATGTTTGTGCATTTGTGTATGCATGTATTTTGTTTTGGAAAAAAATTGCAAAAATTTATGAAATAGCTAAAATTTAAGCTGAGGAAGCTTTTGAAAATGATCGAAATATTTGAAATTAAACAAAACTAAATTGCAAAAGTATTAAATTTCCAACACAATTTGAACATTGTAAAATTTGGTATTTGCCAATCTTATTAATAATTTAATTTTGCAATGAATCCTTTCAATTGCTATCACTTACAGCACATTGCATTTCCTAATGGATATTCGATATTCGATCTATGTTACAATTTAACGCTAATCATATAACGAAAGGAAAAATTTTTGATGTGAAATGAATGTTTAAATAATCGTTTTAACTTTAACTTGAATCAGTAAATAAATAGATCCGATTGCTGCTATTTGTGCTGTTGTTGCAGGAAATTTTTCAGGCTATTAAAATATAAAAGATTTAAAATGACTGTGAAAGAATAAAGCTCAAATTTCGTACATCTTTTTTTTCCTTCGTTTTTCCTCTCACTTTTCCTTCTTCTTTTTTTCTTCCTCTATCTGGCTAATCAAATGAGATATAATACATAAGTTGGTTCTGTTGAATCCATCCATTTTTGCATTTATTCTTCCTTTTTTTTCTTTCACTTTTTCTATCTTGTCTTTTATTTATTAAATTAAAAATTTCGAAAAAAAAATTTAACCCTTTGCTTAATTTTACTATTTTGAAAGAATAACATCAATTGAACCAATCAACCAATCAATCAGCTGAACCAAAACTAAAGCACCTGAGAGTATGACGGAAAGGATCTTGTTGAAAGGCTGTATCAATCAGGTCGATTCTAACGTGCACCTGTTAAGTAACAAAAATTGATGTTCCTTCAGGATTAAAAATTGTGAATGTATGTTGCCTTGAACAACAACTGATTGTTATGTTTTTCTGAAAAGTTATTTTTCTGGAACATATATCTATGTATGCTTGTTTAATGTGTATCAATGTCATTATGTATATGTTTGTCAATTTATATGCATGTGTCTGTCTGTGCATGTATGTATTGCATATGAATGTATGTGAGTGTATGTGAGTATATTTGTGGTGTTTTCTTGTGAGAGAAAAGAATTGTTATAATATCTTTCCATTTTAAGAAGTTTTTTTTTTTTTGCTTCTAAATAAATAAAGTAATAGTAGAAGGTAATTTGGCAAAAGTTTAATGAACAGTAAAATAAATATGATTTGGCCAAGGCTTAACGAACAGTAACAAATGAATAATTTGGCCAAGATTTGAGAGCAATAATAATGCAAAGTAATTTATCAAAAAAACTTTTTTACTTCTTTCGTGTTAACAAAGAAATGAAAAAGTTAAACAAAAAAAAGTGTGAGAAAAAAAAAATTTCTGTTTTTACTTTTTTTTTTTTAAAAATAATTATTTAATTCGTTTCGATGTAAAAATTGTTGAAGAAAAAGTTTTCGAAGAAGAAAAAAAAGAGAAAAAAGAACAAATTTTTCTGTTTAATTAACCTTTTCTTCATCTTCTTTTTTAAATTTTGTAATTAATTTTTTCTTCTACTGTTTTTTTTTCATGCTATTTCGACTACATTTTTTTCTTTTTAAAGCAGTCATAAAATAGAAGGAAAATTTCTTCATATCTTTTATGAGCGAAAAAGAAAAGAAAGGAATTACTTCTACAAGACACTTTTAACAACTTCTACTTAATCATATTGAACATTTGAAAAACAACAGAACATAACACACATAAGTGGGGTAACCGAACATAACACACATGGTACTGGTCCGGAAAAATGGATGGATTAGATTGTCGGACACATTCCGCCGAGTTTTCCTCCTTCTTTTAAATTAACATCTAGAAATAGCAGAAAATTTAGAAGACGAACAAGATGATGAAGAAAGAAGCTAAAATGAATTTTTGAAAGATCGTTTAAAAATGGAATGAATAAGGATAAGTCGAGGAATGCTACCGCGAATATTCATTCATTTCTCAAGAAGTACTGCAAATGCAGCCTTCTACTGGTCAAGAAATTTGACCATTGCTATTACACAACTGGGCTTTTTGTTAATTAGTTCTTGCAATTTATGGGTAATACGATTTGTGGGTATCATTTTGTTTTGCTGATAATGACATCATTTCGAAATAAAGTTATTCCCGGTCATTCTTTGTGAATATGCTGAGCAAATCAACACTAGCTTACATCTAGGCTATTTAACTAATATGTCCTATCATTAAATTTCTGACAATAAAGTTGGCATTCATTCACTATCACATATAATCATGCAATGAATGATCAAAAGGGAATGAATTTCTATAAATTAAATTAAATTGAAAAAAGAATGAAAATGGCATAAAATTTGGAACAAAAATATTTAAAGCAATGAAAGAAATGGAAAATAATATGGACATTGTTGTTCTTTTCCCTCATTTCCGGGTAATATAGACTAGCAATTACAGCTATTATTAGACACAAAAGCTCACTTTTTTAGGTTTATCACATTTATAGTCTTAATTACTGATTTCATTTAGTTGAATATGATCTAAAGATTGCATAAAATATGTTGCCTTTCACAACAATGATATATTCCAATTTAGATACTAGAAATAGTAGATCGTTAAATCATGTTTTGTCTGAATTAACCAACTAATTAGACTGTTACTTAGTGAATAAAATGATTTCTTGAAACATGAAAAATTCAGCATCTGAAATTTTTGAATTTAAAGAAGGAAAGATAAATTTGTAAGCTAAATTTTAAAATATGAAAGTGGCTAGGAAGTAAGACGAAACATTTCGTGATGAAATAATAAAAATTTATAAATTATTAAATTAACATAATTACTTACTTTTATATCAGTTTAATTAATCAATTTTGTTTTCTATATTAACCAAATGAGCACTGAAATTGATAATGTTTTCTAGCTAAGAGAATTCTTTTCTTTGGGGAAGGAATATCGGGAAGAATGAATGGCAGAGAGCGCGAAAAAAATGCGGTGCTAAAATAAAGCAAAGTGGGAACATTTGAAAACATCTGGAAATTTGCACAAATGGGTTAATAAAACTTCCAATGTCATTGTCATTTTATTGCGTAAATGTGTTAGTGCATTTAATTTTACTAAAATTGCAAATAACTTAAATTGTAAATTTGCAAAAAAAAAAAAAGAAAAGTTTACGAAACAAACAACATAAATAAGAAAATGGGAAGAGTGGGAATAATAGTTTTCAACAAAAAGCATTTTAGTTTTGTTTAGTTACATTTACAACAGAACTAATTGATAATGCTATTCAGCTATTAGCTATTTTCCTCAACTAATTGATTGTTAAACAAATTTCTTTTTTTAACAAATTTATTTAAAATTAATGAAAGATCAGTGATTATTAGTGATTAAGGAAAGTTCAGTGGCTATTAGTGATTTCGACAAAAGTTAGCAAATTTTCTGCGTCATAAACTATGAAGAAATGTATTGAATTGAATTTTGTTGAAAAAGAGAGAAAAATAGAAATGAAAAAAATGTAAGGGAGAGAAAGAGAAAGAGGACAAATGATTTGAATAAGCAAAAGAATGAAACAAATTTCTCATTTAGTTTATATTTTTTTTTTTTTTGACTTAAATCACTTTAATGAAATTCTCATTTGTAGAGTGTAATGAATTCAATTGTAAAATATTTATATTGCTGAACGATTTTGGATTAGTTGTGCTAATGGAAAACATTATTATTATGAAATGGAAGTTTGATAGTGTAGAATATAGTAAATTACCTAAAAAACGTTATATTGAGTGCTAACTTCGTATACGGTAATAAAACAACAACTGATAGATTAAATGATAGAACATTCTTGACAAATTAAAATCAGAAGACCAAAAAATTCAAAAAGGAAAAAATTTAGAGAAGAGCGAAATACTTATGTGAAGTTGGAACAGTGTAGTATCTTCTTTCTTATTTCGTTCCAACCGTTTCATTTTTCATATATTTGCTTAATTATAAAGTTTATGAATATTAAAATTGATGATTCATTCGTTTTTTTAATTACTTTTCTTGGCTATTTAGCAAATCTAAATTTTCATGGCTGATGCAACTAGTTTCCTGGAAAACTGGCTAAAAAAATGTGACAAAATGAATCGATACAGGTGATGGACATTTGAAAGAATTTAAAAGAAACAAATTTTTCATCTAATTGCTATTTATAAAAATTCATCAATTTTGATACAGTAGTAATAATGATAATGATAATAATAGCAATAATAATAATAATGATGATGATTAAAAATAGTACTTGATAATAATAGTAATAATGATGCATTTTGGTCATTATGGTAATCATAGAGAAATATGAATATGATTAAGTTGATTACTTCTTGGAAAAAAAAACATGAAATTGAAGTAAAAATGTATTTAAATTTTTGTCTTTAAAAAAAATATCAAAATAAAAAAAAAAAAAGCGAAAGGAACACCGGAAGAGCAAATTTCAGGCTATCAAAAGTCAGCTGAGCAGGAAATGGTGACGAAATAAGAATAGGAACAAATAAACATTTGACAAATGCTATTGACAACTCCTTCATCATCATCATTTAACTTAACATATAATAGAGACAGATGTCTAAATTTCTACAAATATTTAGAACTTTTGCAATGTTATGTCAGTGATCTTTTTGATCAACATAGAAACCGGTTTATACGTCATTATGAAATCATCATTAAAGCTGGTTTCAAAATTTTTCAAAATTTATTGCTAGAAGAATTAAAAAAGATAGTTTGGAAAAAAGACAAATCTTCTATTCGTACCTATATGCAAATAGATTCAAAATATATATTTATCTGAAGAGACATAGCGGCGATATAAATGGAAAGAAAAACAGGTAACGAATGGATACGAGATGCTTTAAGCTGAACATCACATCGATGTAAATGCTACAAAGCTATCTTATCCCGATATAATGAAAGAATTACTTTCAAAACATCAATAGAAATCAAAAAAATCTTACTTTTTTAATTTATAATATTTTAAATTAAAAGTGATAAAATTACAAAAATATAGAATGAAAATTAAAATCACAATAGAAAAAATTTGTAAGCAATTTTTTTTAGAAATGCTCGTCATTGTTGAAATCACGTGATATTGATGTCAAAAAAGAACTCGTTTAAAGTTTCACTTTTGCTACACAAACTACATCTTATCTTCATCTACGTGTAAACATTTTCATTTAAAATTCCTTTTTTTCCTCTTTCTCCATTCTTTTTCTAAAATCAATAACTTCTGAAGAAATAAAGTAATTGTTAAGAAAAAAAAAAAAAAAAAGAAAATGGCAAAAACGAATTTAATTCTCTTTAATCTATTTAGGAAACATCTTATCAAATATTGTCATAAACTTTGACAAGAAATTATGGTAAGTTATTATCAGTTTAATTCATCATTAGGCATTATATTATCAGTTATAGAAATAAGTCTTATCAAAGGATATTTTCAAACGAATCAATGGCAACTTTTTCTTTTTATTTTATCGAAAAAAATTACAAATTTGAATACATCAATATTGTTTATTAAATAGCTTATCTTATCACTTCAATGCTTATCAGTAGGGATTAACAGGTCTTCGCCATCCTATGCAGTTTCATTCAACAGTAGTATGGTAGGAGTAATGTGGGGAAGATATCGATAGAATGCAATGGCTTAGCAGAATGTGTCCCACACAGGAGCGCTCCTTCGTACAAAATTGTGTTTTACGACGATAATAGTATTTTGGTGAAAAATTTTTTCAAAAATTTTTACTACCGGCAATTTTTCTGATGATCATTTTTCTTCTCTAGTTCTGCGGGATGGGCGGGAAATTCGCGGTGTGGAATTCTGGTAGTTTCGTGTAGTGATTTATTTGTATGATTATGTATGGTTTTTGTAAAGTATTAGTATATGATATCATTATTGTTGTGCAATGTTTTCCTTTTAAAGTTTTCCTAAAATACGCTGCAAAGGAAAAATTTTTCTTGCCGAGGGTCAGAGTTCAATTTATGAGATTTTTAAAATATATCTAGTCTGATTCAAGTATCAGATACGAGGTAGACAATTTTTGGTAAAAATGAAGTGATGAAAGATAATGATCATATATTATTTCTAAATCGGAAGATTTTCTTAGATGGCGGGATTGATCACTGATACAGTATGTCCCTTTTTGGGAATGATATGTATAGCCGATCCTGAAATACACGAACAAAAGTTATAAAGCATTTTGGGATCATCAATGAGTAATGACTGAGCGTTTGATAAAGGATGAGTATATCAGTAATAATTGTTGAAATTGAAATTTCCAAATTACTTTATACAATGATGTCCGGAAAGTTTAATCGGAATTTTCCTAACCAATGTTGTGTTATTATAATGTCTGTATTATTATTTCAAGAAGTTTTCTTTTACTTTCAAATTTTTCCATTGCTAAAATTGATAATTATCACAACAAAGTCGTACTTGTGCAATCACTCACTAATTATTTATTAGCTACTGTTATTTAAAAGATCATCTTACTGCTTATAACTGCAAAAAGCCGAACATTGTTATAAATTATTTTTCAAGTAGAAATGATCTAAACGACGTTTTAACTCAATCAATGGCATTAGTCTTCTTTAAAAAAAAAAAAAAATCCATTACATTTCATCTATCCATCATTTATTTGCTTAAAACGTATCTAATCGGTAATAATATATTATCATTAAATCAAAAATAAATTTTTGCATAAGCTATTAACTGTTGATATGTGAATAAGCATGAAGACAAATGAAGCAACCACACCTGATTAACATTATTGATGATGATTCATGGGAAAAGTGAAGTATGTTTGAATATGTTCCATACACCTCTAATCCCTCATCAATTATCCATTTAGCTTGAAATTTGAAGTGTTTCAATTGTTATAGATTAGTAAAAATGAATCATTATTCCCATAGTTCCATTTATTAAGAGCCAAATCATCAGAAAAACTGCACAATTTGCTTCATTGCATCATTTATGTCCTTTGTTTGAAAAAACAAAAAAAAAAAAACAAATAAAAACCTTTATGAATAATCCTAAATAAATCTATAAATTATCTATTCTTGCATTAACTAATCCTATTGTTTCAATCAAATTAATCCTTCATTTTCTAGTATATATTCCATTTCAGGAGTTTATATTATTATATTAACATACGATACCGTTCTGGATACAAAATAATAAACATGAAAATTTTTTTACATTAGCATGCTTTTCCTCTCTATTTATTATAAATAAAACGATCCATTAAATTACCAATAATTTATCCAAATATATAGTAGATGACTAGTTTCAAGCTATCTTATAAGGAATATTTTTGAAAAAATTGATATTTAAAAGAATATGAAAAGAAAAACTTGATGAAACATTAAGATGATATGATGTTAGCTATTCACTTGCTTATACTTATCATTTGAACCAACAAGCTGTGATATGATGATAATTCAGAAGTGCTCTATCAGTCAAGTTCAGAAAGCAGTAAAGCAATTATATGTTACAAATTTTCCATACCTATCGGTTACAAAAGTATACATTGGTTAGTTGTAATTTATTGTTTTCGGAAATGTATTGAAATTTCATTGCATATATGCTTGAACATTTCTTAGTGTATACATCCCACCAATATTTCTTTCATTTACATTATACGTTAATTAATTTATAATGTAAATGAAACATTTCCACTAAGCGTAGAATTCCATCGAAAAACAATAAATATAATTAGCCTTATTTGAATTTGAAATAATTAATCTAAGTTTGAACTATTACCGAAATCAATAATAATCATTGACATTAATGTAATGAGTTTCCTTTCACAATTTTTCAACATATTCGTATCAGTAATCAATTAGCGCATATTAATGTGAAAATTGCAATCAAATGTATACTATGATTATTACATATCTAATCGTTATTAGCTGTTGTAATTTATACTTACTGATATACATATATGACAAAGGAAGCGTTCGTGTTGCAAATATTAATAGGTACGGGCGAATTATGAACAAATATTATCGTTATCGTCACCGTCATTGTCCATGAATGATTGATCATTGTAATATGATATATGATAATCATGCCGTTTTGTTATCATAATAATGATGTGTTTATTTGTTGCATGCATCGTATGACACATAGCCAGTGAGAATATTTTTGATTTGAAATTTTTGGAATTTGCTTTATGCATGAACTTACATTCATATATCATTAATATGTGTAGTCGTAATTTGCAAAGTAAATGCTTGCAAAAATGCATTCATTAATTAATTGGCATTAGATCAATTAGATCATTCATTAGCAAATGCATTCATTAGCAATTCATTCATTAGATCAATTAGTTAAATGAATTTGTTAATCAATTAGTATCATGAGGAATTGTGTAGATATATGTATACATGATGTAATTAATTATTTACACAGCAAAATAATGCATGGCAGATTTTTGAAGTTTTTTTTCCCAAGAGCAAATAAAATAATAGTTCCGTTGCTGATAATAATAAGTATATGTCTACGATGAAATTCCTACTGTTTATTGTTTAAAGCAATATTTTTGTCTTCCACTTAGTTGATCAATTGCCGCTTTTTAGATCTTGTTAAGATGGTTAATTGGTGAATTTTGAAAATTTTTCTGCTCTATAACAAATTTCACACTCCAAATTTGATAAATTTTTTCATTATATTTTAAAGAAGGCGAAAAAAAAGAGAAAGAAAGAAATTATCTCTGACAGGTATTTAGTCGATTGAAAAGATTGATGAAAGCTTGCTTGATTTTTGGATAGCTGTCGCAAATAGTGTAAGGAAAAAGAGATAAATTTTGTTGTATATATATATGTAAGCTGCAATATCAAAGAATAAAAGAGAGGAAGAATTATTGATTCCAAAGATTCTGCAAATGCGCCAGTTTTATAAATTTCGCTCAGATCTGATTAAATTTGGATTGAATTGATTCACATAAAGTTAAAATCTTACAAAAAGTCAATTATGATATGGCAAATATTTTTACCATATCATGATTGATTTATTTATGAACTTCGTATCTACTCATACAATAAGTAGATAAAATGATTGTTAAGGAAGTACAATGTGTTAACAGATAGATAGGTAGTCAGGAATTCACGATAACATGCAAAGACATTTCAGGATTAGTAAGCAGATTAGAATTTGCTGATAGAAGTGAAAAGTGCTAAGCTTTCTCCATCTTCTTTTCATCTTTCGTTAAATACATTTAATAGTTCGGAAAATTGAGTGTGTTTGCTTTCAGCCTCTTTTCGTTAACTCTCACCCTTATATCATCCTTATTCATCAAGTCAAAGCAAATAAGTAGACTTCTTCCGAGCAGCCGCAATAGCAACAAGCATTTCAAAAATCTCAGATATTCAAAGCTGATAAGCCGCAAGAAGACTAATTGAAGCATTGCTGATTATCAAAATCTATTTGTCACTACTAAAAGATATCACTGTTTATGTGTGTTATTAGCTGGAGAGATATAATTGATGATTTAATTCGAATATTATTAACATTTTCAGAAAAAATTTCCAGAAAAGCCATTCTGTATTAAAATTACATTAGAAAGGCAACACTTACTAAATATCTAAGCTTTAGAAATAGTTTTTTTTTTTTATTTAAAAGAATTTTACCATGTTTTTAGCTTCTGATATTACATTGGAGTGAAATTGATGAGATAAGCTAAAATAATATCATAATATACTGATCAAGAGAAATAATGCTGTACAGTAGAAATCGAATTGGAACTATTTGATACATCTCAGAGTAAAAATCTCCTAGAATATCATTGGTAATAGAGATTGAATCATTGCATTATTTCTAATAAAGAGCAAGAAAATAAATGTTAAACATAATTTTGATAGTGAAATAAGTGTTTGTATTAGGAAAAATTAATCATTTATTTTCAGAAAGCAGAAAAAGAGAGAATTTAACACGTTATCATCATTTAGCATTCTTTGGTCGGTTGTATCAAAGATAGTCCTTGCTTAATGACTTAAACAGTGGTGATTCAGGAAGTAACCATAAGATAAATCAGTATCGTAGGTAGTAAGAATAAGAGTAGGGGTCACTTGTAAGATAAATCACCAGTTAAGAAGGAAGTGTTGAACATATGTTCACACTATCCCCAATGATATTTTATACCCAGTGGGTTAGGAAATCGAGTGCTGTTATTGCTATATTACCATGATAGTTATTGTCATCATTTGAAGGATAATCAATGAAAGAAAGAAGGATGATAAGATTGAGAGAAGTTAGAAGAATGATAAGAAGAAAAGCAAGCAACCTGAAAACGGATAAGAGACAACAAAATCTTTTCATTCATCTTTCTTTCCTTTTTATTCTGATCATTTCCAATTTCAATTATATAAAAAGAGGACAAAAGAAAGACATGTTCAGTTTATCTATCACTAATTATTATTTAACATCTAAATTACTAAGGGCACAGTTCAACAACGTTCAAAGAATGAGCGACATATCCATTAAGGTGTAAAGTGGTATCAAAACTATGATTAGTGTAAAGTATCCGCCCATATAAACATATAAATTTGTGATAATATCTGAAAATGATAATGATTACCAATTATCATTAGCAAATATAATTGATTCCGCGGAATTTATCGCAACTATTAAATGAAAAAATTTAATGGAGAAATTAAGTAATCAAAATTTAAGTAAATTTATTATATATGGAAATCTTAATGATTTGCATCTTAATTTCCATCTAAATGATTCCAAATTATGTGGATTGGAAGAAGGTAATGAAGCAGTGATGTTGTCAGAACATTGGAATTTATATTTTTACATACTTGCTGGTTCGAAGTTTTGCAAATGCTTTTGCAATTTACAACGAACAATTTTATTGATGTTTCTAGGCTAGTAAAGTTATAATGATTTATCGTAAAATCATCAAGTTTCCGCTATAAATGAAATATATCTGTAGAAAGCGACAGGCACCACCGGGATTATATTAAGAAAAGAGCTAAGGTCAACGGAAGATCACCATTACTATCATTCATTCATTCTCAAATCTGAACTTTCAACTATTAACTATCGCTAATCCTGCTCTTATTACTACTACTATTGCTACTATTATTGTCTTGTTTTAATATAGCATGAGAATTAGGGATTTTTCTAAAGTATTTTAATCTTTATCATCACAAATCTTAAAATTAATTCATATATTTTTCCATCTCAGACTTGCTTTACTTTTTAGGATAATAAACTAAACTGTTTGCTACGAATGAGATAGTAGAACTCAACTTCACCATCTTTTATGTTCTTTTTTCATTAACTTAAATTGATCAATTAGTAATTTTCATTAATTTATAATAGTCAATCAAGTAATTAATATTCTTAGCTTCCAAATTTTGAAATTATAATACCCAATAATTTCTATAAATATACATAATTTACCATAGAGAAAAAATTTATGTGCATATAGATCTGTACTACATATGTCATTCGAAATTTCAAACATGGAATGAATACATCACGAATTTGTATTACTGTTACCCATATCCCAGCGGGATATCACAATAGATCGATTTGAAATCGATGTCCTTGATAATTTTTATGATATCGTTCTTTCCTCACCATTTACATCGTGTACTTTAACATATTTTAAATTAATTTTGACTGAATTCTACAATAACAGTTTTATCGTTTGATAAATTATTTATGACAAGAATTTACAAATCATATAAATATAATCTAGCTGGTGATTCTGACATGTGCAAAATTCATTAATTATTTGATTGATTGTTTAAACTACATCTACGAAATCACCAGAAGCCTTCAATTAATTACTTCGAACCAAAATTAATTGATTCATTACGAAGCGCTTGAACGGAATTAATCGCTTCATTGGAAATTGAAGAAAGTATGCTCAGAGACTGTTGCAGAATAGCTTTGAAAGATGCAAAAAGAATCAAATTGTGGAAGATTTCTAAGTCCAGACGGTCTCAAATCTTCGGTTTTCAAAGCAATACGAAATGTAGGGGTAAGTAATCTTACTAGTTATTACAAAAGTTGGCTACCAATTATCGAACTTTTTTTTACGTCTAAAATAATGCTACTGAAATATTTTTCAATATTGAAGTTTCTCAGTAAGTCAGTGTTCTTCAAGTGCTATAATGCTCATGTTTCAAATCAATAATTCCGCTCATTTTAATGGCTTGAAAAATTCCATCCATCAAATAAGGCTTATCTTTTTTCATAGTAACTATTCTTATAGTTTTATTGATATTTGATCTCCGTAACTTTATCTAATTGTTTTTGCTATCGATGGTCAAAGATTAGTTAGTAGTGAGTTATGAATTCTATAAATTAATAATTAATTTGAAAATTATGAAAATCTAGCATATCGGTTAAAAAAATTTCAAAATGACAAAGGCAATATAGAAGGAAAGGATCATTTAACCCTGTGTAACAACTGTTTGATGCAAGAATCACATCACTACAAATAATCATGCGAATAAATCACGATACAGCAAACAAAATAGGGGAATGATGGGAGCAGAGGAGAACTTTTCCCATCAGTGCTAAAGCTGCTCGCTATTTGCTGAAGTTTACCGTTAGTATCCATCATATTTCATATACACATATTCTATCGAAAATTATTAATTTAAAAAAAAAAAAAAAAAAAAAAAAAAAAAAAAAAAAAAAAAAAAAAAA
>JARVGP010000548.1:0-37268 GCA_029876185.1 Mansonella ozzardi | reverse complement strand
ATTTGTTATTATTTCTTATTTTCATCATTCATTGTATGAATAACAATCCAGGAGCACCACCACAACAACCAATGCCAGGAGAACCACCACTGCCAGGACCGCCACCACGGCCTGGTAAATTCTTGAAAAAATTCATAAAAACCATTATGAAAAAAAAAATATGGGAAAATACGTAACCTATTTTTTTAAATTGTGAATACGATACCTAACCTATTATCGCTTTTGATAAATTTAAATAGTCATGATAATAAGCCGAATCGCAAGGCTGCTCATTATCACACAGATAAGCCTTGGCTCTGATTTAGCTGCATTGATTGTAATCATTGCTTATGGCCTAGAATTTATGCCACAATGCGTAATATTTTCAGGAATTTTAATAGTTTTTCGTTAGCATTGTCATCCAATCTGCTATTTGCATTAAATTTAATGAAAAAAGTTTATTTTATATTGTCTAACTTGTAAGAGAATAATTATATGGGTTATATTTGTAAATGTTGTGCTATAGAAGACGACGGATAACAAAATTGTGGACGATAACGCTGATTTGATTTTGGCTATTATTCGGTTTTTAATATCTCCTCATCATTCAACGCTCCACTGTCATATGCGTCGGGACAACTGTCTCCATCAGCATCGTTGTTCATTTTCAGTCAATAAGCCTTCCTTTGAATATTTTCATCAATATGAAAATGTATTTAGATAAGAGAATAAAAATGGTAAAAATACGTCGGTTTCTAACAAACACAAATTATCAAATGAACTCTTTTTTTTACTAGCTATAATGTTGCTTGACATCGTTACCTCACCTCGGACACCAAATTTTTATCGTGTATTTTATTGAGAGGTCAATTAATAACCAAGAACAACCAATGTTTTGACCCAAAACAGGGATTGTTTACCTGACCAGGGATTGTGGATTTGTCGTGTTAGTTGAGCGCGCAATGGACAATAAATGTTTTTTGGTAACAAGAATACTCGGTTTAATACAAATAGGTTTATATGTATTAAAAAGTGGGAGTGGTTTAGGATAACTATTCTTAGGCATTCACTTACATACCCGAAAACTGTACGATGTAATTATAGTGTAAATTTTGTAACAAAATTAAATGAGGATTGGATGGGAATTTGTACAAAAATGTGTATTTAGATAGATATTTTAAGCAATTGTTAGTAAAGGCATTTCTTTTAAGGCATGCATACAAAGATGTGAGTTTAGATAAAACAGAAAAAACATGGAAAATTAATTCAGGGAATGCAAAATTAGTTAAATGATTCATAATGTCATTAATATTCATTTACAGTTTGATTTATTGGTTCATTGACAATTTCGCGATATGCTAGTTCGCGACAATGCATACTACTACTTCTACTACCTAATGCTACTGCAAGATCTCTGAAATCGCCGAAACACTTTAAGTGTCTTAAAATACTTTAAGTATTTTTTCAATAACAAAATAAAGGAACGAAGAAACTATTAATGGTTCATAATAAAATAAACTGCTCTTTATATACTTCAATAACGGACAAATTATCAGCATTTTTGTATAATAATATACAGAAAAAAAAATTTAATTGCAATAGTTTACATTCTAAATCATATATGCATTGTTATTTTTGAAAGGAAACTTTCTATCAAATTCTCTTTTCTTTACCTGTTCATTTAGGAATTCAATTCCAAACTTTTTTCTTCATTATGGAAATTTCGTGGACAAGCAGAAATATTGGTGCATTTGATCAATGCGCTTTGCATTGCAAAATTTCTATTTGATTATTGTACTTTAAAAAATTAAGCGTAGGCAACTAAATTCGAAATTTGTGAAAAGTAGTAAAGCAATTTTAAGAATTTTGAGGACATTTTTATCTTCATGCGCATATTGTGTATCGTTTGCAAAACTTTGTAAGTTATGAGTATCATTTTTGCAGAAACTTGCAAAGGGGAATATCATTTTTTTTTTTTTTACTGTTATAAAATTCAATCACAAAATCAAATTCCAAAGCAACAAAATGCTAAAAATCAACATTTTGGGAAGATTCAATGTGTGTGAATACTGGAATCTTTCAAAAATTTTCTGGTTAAAGGATTGAGTGATTTGAAATAATTCAAAGTCTTAAAATTGAAAAGAACAAAAGATTAACCTGTTCTCATGTATCTGCAGGTAACTTAAAAAGCTTAAAAGATATCACTGATTGTGAAGTATTTGTGACTCTGTATTTAGCAAAATGTGGAAAAAATGTCTATTAATAATAGGCATTTATTTTTTAAGATATGGTAAATGAAATTGCTTAATACAATAACAAAATCAAACAAACAAGATCTTACATATTTTATGGTGTATGAAATATATTGAAAAAATATGCTGTATGAAATATAAATCGAAATATGCCCAATCGTAGTAAACAGAAACAATCATATTCCTTTGTGCTTCCTGTGACCCACAAATTCTTGTTTGCATTACTTTTTCTTTTTTACTTTTCTGCACAGTTTATCTTTTCTTCATCGGTTTTATTAAATTGAACTGTTAGCTGATCTGATGTGGAAGTGACGAACTAATCATACATATGCTAATCATCGGAAGATGGTTAAGACTATTTAATAAACAACAGACCGAATTCTTCGTCTACTAAATAAAATCGCCTCTATAGCACCATTCAATTCAAATAACTTGTCTGAAAAATAATCTAAATCAAATTTAGTTTTTTATATTCGCGCGTATCATTTTTTATCAGCTGCCAATCAACTGCCCTTTGGTTCCGAGCAAGAATAACCCTCAAAGATTCAGTAGCTTCAGTTAGCGCGAATGCATGATTTTCGTTCATGAAGTGTTTGAGAATCACTGAATAAACTAGCGCAACACATCACATGTAGATTTGTACAGCAGCATTTAAAACTTTTGAATATTTCTCAGGGCTCACTTGGCAGTTTTGTCGATTTTGCGTGAAATTACTTTATATTCCCTAGAAAACATGGAATGAAAATAATCCTAATTTGCAAAAAAAAAAAAAACCTTTCTCGATATATCTGTAAATTTATTAAACATAGGCAGAAATCCAGGTCTCCTAGATTATGGCTAACAAGATCATAATAAAATTTGGAAAATAATAGCATCACCGCTTCCCATAATTTGATCAAGGAAAATGCTTGCATGGGAATGTTGCAGTCATTGTTCCGACAAAAAATTGATTTTAGAAATATTCTACAATAATATTATGTAATACTTTTATGTCCAAAACTCTTGTCAAAACAGTCGAAAATAAATAAATAAAACGACGAAATAACAATAATACAAATCATTTCGAAAAACAGCTCAATCAACATGAACAAAACATGAATATAAGAAAATGTATTAGTAAAGAATAATAGTAGCAGCATTCCACAGTAGCAAGGATCATCAGAATGACCACAGAAATTTCATTCAACAGAGTACGACGTGATAGGAAAAATTATACTATCTTTATTTAGAAATACTGGAACAAAAATGGGAAAATTTGTCCTAATAATCAATCCAAAGTAAACTGGAAAAGAATTTGAGTTCTTTATAGTTAAAATGCTCAGGATGGAATCTGAAACTGCTAGTCAGACAATATATGATACATCAGTGATAAAATCGAAGACAAAGGGAAATGCCATTGTCCACTTAACAAATTTTTTAAAAAAAATATTTTCTTGCAGTGTACGAAAACATGAAAGTGGGCGCATCTTGGTGGCAAAAAGGCATGCTTCAAGCACAAGAATAAACAACGAAAAACAATAAATTGTGCCAATTCGAAGAAAAATAATCTATAACCAAGAACAATTAGAAGTAATAAGCATCAACGAGTATATGAAACAGAGTATGAAATCATTGAATAGTGGTACTCATATACACATATAAAATTCCACATTACCATTATCACGAGAAGTAGAAGACATAAAACACCGCATAATATGCCGAATTTACATTGTTCGGCTGATCAAAGACATAAAATGGATCATAATGTGTCGAACCAGTAAACACGCAACAAACTACTTTTGGAAATATTCTTAAAAATATTTTCAACAATTCCTGACAAACTGCTATGACAGAAGTTGCGGGTAAACCTGAAGAAGAAACAAAGGAAAGGGAGGGGGTATTTCTCTTCCATATTCTTTCTCAAATTTTGATAATTTCGCCCAACAGATTCTGCAAAAATCTAAGCTTAGTCAAAGTACGGAATTTAAATGAACAAGTTTTTGTTACGGAAAAGTTTCGGCAAGTAGAAATTGGGAGAATCCCCCATCGGCTCTAACTCTAATTAGAAAATCAGGTAATACAGTTCAACATAAGCAACGCCTAACATGAAATTCAAAAAGCAATAAAAAGCAGTACCCGTTAAAACAACAATGAATACTTTCTTGAGCTCATTTTCCTGCTGCTTCTGGAAATGGTAGCATAACGTCACACTGCCTCAGCAAGCCATCATACGGTAGAATTAATGAAAGAAAAATTTATGGAGAGTCTGTGGAGTAAGTTTACGCAACTGCTTGTACTGAACCGGCCGGTGTTGCTGGAGTGCTTCTGGAAACAGCTTGAATAGATGTTACAGCAGCTTTCACATCACCATTTACCAAAGATTTCAGAGAATTTGGAGCTGAAGTACTGGTATTATTACCCTTGCTGGCTGGTAAATAATTCAAAAGACCATTCTCCAATTTCTGTTTTTTTGCTGCTTGTGGAGATATATCATCCTTTATTTGTCTCAAACAATCTTCATGTCCATCCATGTTTTCCACTGAAAAAAGCATCTAAACTGTACTGATAAATCTTTAGAAAAAGTATTTATCAATACTAGATCTTCTTTTGGGCAGTAAGATAAATGAGACTATAAACTATAAACAAGACTATATACGCTTTCAAGCAAATTCAGTAGACAATGTTAAATATGAATATCACGAATATCACTTATGCTTTTCGTAATCCGAATTACTGACAATCTAACGAACTACTAGTTTACATGAAACGGACTGCGGAGCACTTATGATTCTATGACCAAAGAAAAATTATATTTGATGACGAAAAAATCTCAGAATACATATGCTTCGACTCGGTTTAAAAAACTAGCATCCAAAAAAAACACGACGAATGAAAAGATACCTTTCGGTAAACCATTGTGCTCATCGGGATGTTTTATGGAATTCCTTTCAGAAAAAATTTTTGATTCCAGTTCATTTTTGAAAAGTTTCACATCACCATTCGTTCTTACATTTAATTTACTTCCCTTTCGTTGATAATCCTCTCCATCTGATTCTTCGCCTTTCTCAGTGCTTCCCCTCTCTCTATCCGAAAAGTATTGCATTGCGTATAGGACATTCGTAATGGTCTGTCCCACTCGCGAATCCATCTGCAGCAATTATTAAATTTTAGAACCAGAAAACTGAGCCAAAATGATATTAAGGGATAAAACCAAATATAGTTACAGTAACCACATTTTAACCAGACCTAACAGACTAAAGTAAATAGTGTAAAATCATGACAAACAAATTACAATAACCGAATATCAAACATACCAAATGTGACATTGTGAACTGCAGTAATCTTTGTTGATGCCGAATGAGATGCTGTCTGCAAGCTGGAATTTTACAGAGCTGCTGAAGAATAGAAGCTGCTCTCCTCAACATTGGAACTGAGGTGCCCATCATTTCCGGATTATCTCGAAGTGCTTGAATTCCGTGCTGCTGAGCTATCTGAAATATCAAATTTAATTTCAAAATGATAATCTGGAGATACGCTTCAAGACTGCTAAACATATAAGAGCCGATTTCTCTAAAAAAGAAACCATTGTCTATCTTCTACTACTTCTTACTTATTTCCCTAACAGCAACATGGTCACATTTCCAGTTGAAAAAAAAAATCGTTCCCGGCTGATAGCATTCTAGGCAAATACCTGCTGTCGATGCAATCCCAAAGCAAAATAACCTCATTGCAAACCTGATGCATATTTGCATCGCCCATTTCAAGAAATGCCACCAAATAATGTACTGCTGGGGATTCAGCCGCAACAACGTAACATGTTGGTTCCGAGACAGAGCACAACGCACATAGTATAACAATCGCAAACTCTCTGAATAATAATCAGCAATATGTAATATTAGCGACGATTAATAAAAATCAAGACGAATATCTATTCACTTTCTAAAACGCTTCCTAAACCCTTCTGATCCTATTCTGTAATAAGTACATTTTCGGAAACAATACGTAAATGTACCCGATGTTTAGTTATGCCATTATTTGAATTATCCATATTTTTAATGTTAAATGAAACTTAATAGGAAAGCTCACACTACCAACCTGCTTGGTATTTCTTCATTCAAAGCAAGCAATCCGACCAATATTTTGATAAAGCTTTCCAAGCGCGACCATGGGCCCGTGGAAAGTAGAAGATCAACATTGTGTTCAATTACTGACAACTTGCATAAGGCTTCCAAAGCATAGTTTCTTTAAAATCATATGTTGCAAAACAAATGAATTTTAATTTCAATATCAAAGTAATCAAATCAATCAAAATAGCTTGCTTAATTCGTAAGTCCAATCTAGTTAGACAACACACGTTAACTAAACAAAATTCATAGTGACAAAATATTCTGCATACATCAAATTCGTTGTATATTAAATAACTAATACACTAGGAATGGCTGGCTTTATATATGTCAAAAAAGTGTACCTCGGGGAAACGCCAGCTGAAATCAACGGGTCCTTCGCTTCAGCACATTTACTCACACACCAATGAATGAGTGCATCAAATAATGGCCAAGCAATATCTGATTCAAATTCAATCAAATCCAGCTGGAAAACCCAGTAGTGAAGAACGCAAACTAAGAAATACAATTTCTAAATATTATATTATATTATCAATAAATTTGAAATAATCAAAACCAAAGATTTGGTTACCTGAACACTAATGTGCACTAGAGTAACAAATGCATCTTCTCGCAACTGACAAGCTGTTTCAAACAGTAATAAAGCATTATCATCATCGGATTCCAGTAAATCTCCGGGCTCCATCAAACGGCGGTTTGCTTCCGAAAGCGTACCAACAGCTAGAACTGGCTGAACTTCCTCCTGAAATAAGATGCTCTACGATCAACATTTCCATAAAACTTTCTAAGCGCTATTATGAGCATGCAGAAAGCAAAAGATCGACACTGTTTTAATTAGAGCTGTTTCACTGTTGTAACACATAAATCACGAGTGAACTCATAACAAATTATCAGCCACATTGGAACTCAGCTATATTTAAAAATTGATTAGGAAACCAGAACTCACATTTTTTGATAATTGTTTCGCGAGCGATCCTGGCAATTCCAGTGTTCTTTCGTCCGTATAAAGCCGTAACAATCTCCCAATAATATACAAAAGCCCTGCATGCCTAGCCATTGGTCCTTCATTACCCGGCAAAAAGGACAAGCCACGCAGAACATTTGAAACTGCCAAGCAACGTTTTACCTGAGAATGGAAAAGATTTTAATATTTTTAAAAAAAAAAAAGTTGCCAAACAATCGTTTAAAATAATCACAAATACAGTCTAGTTAGAAATCTTGCAAACGATATACGCTTCTACACACTTCTTCAGCTAACTCGATTCAGATAAACTGACAATAACCTCCAGTTAAAAATATAGTTTAAGTCGACTGATGCAAGCACAGGATATTAAGCGAATCTTCTGCTTTATTACAAACTTACAAGCTGTAGTCGCGATTCATCACGAACGCAAAGTGCTGTTGGTCGAATAGTCTTTAGTTCTATCACTTTCTTGCATTCATTTTCATCCCTAATCTTTTCCGACTCAGACGGAATGATTCGCATTGACTGCAAATATTCTGTTCAACATATGATAATTGACCATGGAATAGTCATAAAAAGTTTCGAAAAAAAAACTAAAAAAGTTATGATGGAGTACGAGGTTTTCGGCTTTCATAAAATGCATTTATGAAGGAAAATTCATGAAGAAATATTTTCATCAGAAAGAATATCGAAGAGCGCTTATCCACCTTATCAATTTTACTGTAACATGCCACTTCATCGATGTTAGCTTCAATTAGTTTCGACATCCCATTCATTTCTTTCACAAAAAATCTCGGTTTCTTCAGCTGTTTTCTAAATTCGATATCAGTGATCAATCGAGCCGCAAGATACGAAGATGTTTCACCTCCCAACCCACTTGACATTCGCGACTCATGATAATCCAGTGAAAGAGTTTCTGTAAATGAAAACGGACAATTGAAAGTTTTGACAAAAAGTGAAAACATCTGAGAAATGACAACACTTTACAACATATTCTCTTTCCCAGAATCTACTTATAAACCACTGATAGACTATTTCTGTCCAATAGGAAGCTTATAAAGACAGCATTACAGCTATCTACAAAAAGTAATCCCATTAAAAATTGTTATCTAACTTTATATAACTTATTAAAAATGAGTTAGATAACTACCATCTGCAATGTCACATGACCATCCACTCGGCCTCGAACGTTTCAAACATTCCGGTAGTTCCTTCTTCTCAATATAAACCGTTCGGCCTAAACAGTTTTGCAAAGCTGTAAACAATTGAAATATCAGTATATTGATCGTATTTTTCCAAATTCCGGAAAATTTTTCAAACTACAATTTTACCAAAATGTTTGTTGTAACTTTATGAACAATCAAACACAAATATTTGATCTCAGTAACCATTTAATTCATCTATAAAAATTGACCTGTACGTGATATTTTTGTGAAATTTACTGGTTCATTTTTTAAGCTACGGGAAACAACCAACGAAACTGCTGTACGTTCCAGTTCTGAACAATGCATCAGAGACTCATTGTATTCATCATCCCTTGTTCGTGCTTTCGATTCGGCACTTACCTGAAAAATGTGTTATTTTTGAGGATGATTATAAAACCTTCGATAAACTTTATGAAAAATGTACATCTCTACACATATGTAGAAAACATCTAATATTTTCGAAATGACATGATACCAGATTTCTTGAGCAAATTAAAGTGCGCGAAATTTGTTCCTAATGGAAGAATTTACTACAGTCGGCTTAGCCGCTTGATTATAATTAGGACTAAAAAATAAGACATAATTTTCAGCTATATTTTTAGGAACAAAAATAAATACCTCAAAAACTTTCGGATAAAGAAGAGACAGCAATGCTCTGAAATGCTCGACGAGCAAATTCAAAAGTCCAGGAGTATGATTTAGTATTGTTGGCGGAGCACAGTCGTCGTACAACATAACGTTCAATGCATTCAGCGCCCACGTTGCTTCCGTTTCTAAGCCGCTGCGTAAAGCCATCGTTATACGTTTTGTACTAACCTATAAAACAGGAAAACATACAACTGTTCATTAATCAACAATCAACAAACAGCCTGTCTTAAATAAGTTTTAGCTTACTCGTATTAAATCTTTCATCACTAATTTCCGCCTTCTTCGTTGACTGATTGTTGTTGCTTCAACACTTCCTGCCGGAAACTGCATAGGTTGAGGCTGAGTGAACTGGGCAAATGAAGGGTGCATAACTGTTACGGCTGTACCCGGATTTGAAGCAGCGTTGGGCATATGAGTGCCACTAGGAAGCAAATTTAGACCTGATGCTGACTGTCCCAATGATCCGGCTGTGCTGTGCATTGCTGTGAAACCTGCAGATGTTGATGGCCCCATGTGCGAAAAAGGACTTGATGATACACCAACTACGCGACCTCCCTGCAATACAAATAAATGCTATCTTTTAATTATAGACGCAAAATGATGTAATAATAAATCATCTTTTATTCTCAAAATTATGCAAGCAGAAAGAGCATAAGGCACAAAAGTACGACCAACTGCTTCATTTTTACAGACACAATTTGCAATGGTATTTCATCAAAAATATATCCAAGGCAAAAATTTGCATATTTTTGAAACATTCAAAATAACAAAATCATTTTTATTCTCAAAATTATGCAGGCAGAAAGAGCGCAAGGCACAAAAGTACAACTAACTGCTTCATTTTTACAGATACAATTTGCAATGGTATTTCAGCAAAAATATATCCAAGGCAAAAATTTGCATATTTCTGAAACATTCAAATACCTGCACTGTGGAATGTGATGCATATTGCTGCTGCAACTGCTGATGCGCTGTCGAATTAGACGACGGAGCGGAATACTAGAATTTTTATTGGTTTAAAAATGTAAAATGGATCAATAGAAGATAAATTCATGCCCTTATTTGCTTATAGTTGGTTTATTAAATAATCGCACCATTCTAAGATCATCGGTCCTGGTAGTGTAAAAGTATTTAATACAAATACAATATATTCCTAAACAGGAATACATATATTTTCTCGATTTAATTACATTTTTGATTTGATTTTTTCAAGATAAAAGCAACGACAGCTCCCGATAATATTACTGGTGTTATCTAGATTATAAAACTAACTCTTAATCGAGTGGTTGTTCCCGGGACAGCAGAAGCTATGGCTGGTCCAGATGCTTGCAAGCAAAAAGGCGGCCGTCTTGCAGCATAATGTTGCTGCATTTCAGGAGGTAGAGTTCCAGAAACCCGTGGTACTATTGCAGCACCCATTTGGGCGTTCCCCATAGAAGAAGAAGTGGGTATATTTGCATGTGGTCCTGCATACCTTTGCATTTGTTGCGAGTTCCACATCTGTAACAAGTAACAAGTAACAAGAGTGATTTATTTAATCAGTATATTAGAGATAGAAACGAATAAAAAAATGACCTGTTGCTGGTACATTTGTGTTGCCACATTAGGATGCATTGCTTGATAACCTTCCTGATAAGGAGAATATCCGGGCTGAGAATGTGGATAGGCTTGATGATAACTGCCAGTTTTCATTGACAGCGCTCCAGGAGGTCCGGCTCCTGGACGCAAGTTCGCTGCACCATACATTTGAGGTGCGTGGGGTTGCCCATAATATGGTACTGCAAAAAGTAAATTTGAAAAAAAATATGATAATCAAGTTATCATAGTTTCAATATGAGTAGTAGCTGAAATTAACTATTGCCCTTTTTGCTAAACCATCAATGTAGTTCTTGTTGCAAGATTATTTTAAAATACTGGCAAAAATAACCATTAAAAAATAAGATTTCACATAAATTTCATATAAGGAATCTCATACAAATATAGCTATTTAACTAACCAGAAGGCTGCTGTTGCGAAGGTACAGATGGAGGAATCGTTGAGGTCGTTGCATTTGGTACTTGTTGCGGATGACTTGGTGGTCGTAAGGGCATATTATCTTCAACTGACTGCCTGCTGCTACTGTCTGGAGTTGTGGCCAATGGTGGACCTGTACTTGGTGCTCGACTTTGCGAACTCTGACCCTGATGACTGTCTACCTGAATATGAAACAAGTATGCATTACAAGTTAACTATGAACTTCTGTCAAATAAAGTTGCACACATTTCAATTATGTTAAAACGACAAGTATAATTATTTAAATCTAGATGGATCATCTCACTGATATGCTGATATGCAATTCAACAATATAATTAAGCACTGATGTAATTCAACAATATAATTAAGAAAAAATATTCTCTTCTTTCGACAAAGTTTTCAGAATGCATAAAAATCCTGAAGAATTAGGACCTGTAAGGTGGATGAAGGAGTCGCTGTACGCGGTAACTGTTGCTGTACAGCATATGCTGCTTGTTGTTGATGAAAATAATGCTGTCGCTGCTGTTCTTCATATCTCTGCTGCTCATCAATTACTGGACCTTGCTGAAATACATTTATGTACAGCCTATGCCATATTCAAAAAAAAATTGAAGCTTATGAGATGTTTTCACTAATCTCCAAATCCTGATTCCTGATTCTACAGAATGGTACCTTTTCAAATGCTGAATATATAATGTGAAAAAAGCGAAAAAAAAATATCCCGAATGGTATAATTAAGCTTTACCTGCATCATTTGCGGTGGCAAAGGCGGTCGCATTGGAGCACCAGGTCGCATCCCTGGATGATATATGGGAGCATTTGGTGGACCGGTAACAGCTGGACCAGGTGGATAAGCTTGTGGTTGCCAGCCAACTGGGCCTTGCAACCGTCCTTGCATGCTTGGATCCACGTTGCCATAAAAGTAAGCTGCATTTGGATCACCCAAATGACCATATCCTGTGGGACCTGACTGACCTGAAGTTGATTTGATCTTAAAATATTAATACAAATAGCAGTCAAAAAAGGAAAATTTAATGAAACTACGTTTTAAGAAAAGCTATAAACATTTATAACGGACAAAAATGCAAATATTTTCTTTATAGCTAGTGAGGTATGTGTTGCCGTGAATGCCGTTTTTCTTATTAAAAAAATAGAGTAAAGAAAAAAATAAAAAATAAATATTTGCTCAATTCAAAAAAAAAAAATCAAGGTATCAAGAATGAAATAGGAGCACAGAAATTGTAGCAGTTTCATTTACTTTTTGATTACTATTGCAATAGTAAAAAGACTGCTTCTATTTAAAAAAGATCTCATTTCAAACAGGGCATTCTCCATTGAATAATTCATGTAAAATTAAAAAAAACAAATCATATTCTAAGAGCTCCAGCGGAAATAGGAGAGGAAGCTAGAAAACTTCTTCATTCTTCTGCTTTTTACTTGATTAAAAGGATTACTCATGCAAAACTGTCAGAACAACATTGGACCATTTATAATACTGTAATATTGTACAAATCCAGGATATTAAATAAGCGGAACTGAGAAACAGAAGTAACGACTATATTACAAATATTTTTGCATCCATCCATAAATTCAAACTAACAGTAAACATAAATGCTACGTTCCCTATTGCGCATTAATAAGAACTCAAAAAGAAAACAGGAAAATGTATGGATCATTCTATTTCAATAAGATAAATATCTACTACGTCCGAACTTCAGACTTCAATGAATTTATTGTGATAATTGGACGATAACTGGAAAGATTAAATGATGATGATGCACCAGATGATTATTATTATCAAATACAGCTTGAACTGTTAGCATATTTCAAATATATTTAATTGAGTACTTCAAAGTTTTAGAAATAATATGCAGTCCATAGATTGTATGTACGTCCCTCATTTTATAATACTGTAATATTGTATAAACTTTGAGATCTTTCAATTTTAGTCGCCCTGAAATAAGCTACAAATCATATGCCATACGCAAATTAACTCGAAGCATCAAACTATCTAATCAACCGAATTAAACGAATTACATGATAAAGTCCTACTGATCTAAGAAAAAATTCCAAGATTATCTTTAAAAATTCATTTTCCTTCTACTGATTTTCATCCTTATCAGTTTTCATGAATAAAACTGTTACCGATCCATCTGCTAGAAATCCTTTCCTTTGCTTGTCTGCCATACTGAGATTTATTCTGTACATAATCTTTCACTAGCATTTACTTCATACCAAGCTTTAAAAAAAATATAAAATTAAACCAACCTCTCTCGCGAATATTGTAAATTTAAAAATTTCCAGAATTCAACGGCTTTTGATAATTTTGAACGGACAAGAATCCACCTTACTAAATCTTGCTTGGTATCCCTATACGAGAACACTTTGCTGACAACTATTTTATTTTTTCAATGAAAAACTTCCTGCTCTTGCATTACTTTTGCAGTTGCACACAACGTCGCTGTAGTTAATAGCAGTTCATCATACTGTGGATTGAATTAACAAGATTTTGCAAGACGGGAAAATAAAGATCAGCGAAGTAGATGAAGTAAAAAGCTGGAGTTGCTCGCAGTGAACTAATGAAGGTAAAAACTTTTGCAGAAAGAAAACAAAACAGAAGCAGTGGTATTCGACAATGCTGAAAATAGTCAGACTGTAGATGAAGCGAAAAGGAGAATGATCTGTTGTTGAAGAGAAAACCGATGCACGAAATATATAAGACGCAAGAAAATGTATCAAAACCTGATGAAGATTAAAATATCCGTAATGATTAAAAAAAAAGTGATCTTATCTCTATGTTATCAGTAAGAGCAAAAGAAAAATTTTTATAAATAACATAGACGATAGGAAGAATCAGTGATCATAGAAAAAAATGGTAGATATTAACAGTAAAATGAAACTGCGCAATTAACCAACTCCACGATAACAAATGAAACAGTTGTAATTGTTAATCAACAGAAAATAAAAAAGCAAAAAAATTACGCCGTAAAAAAAAGTCGTTCATTCACATATTTGTGGTAAATGATATTAATTTCATTTTCCACCCCAACAAAAAAAGCATTCTTTGAAAATGAAAGCGTTTTAAAAAAAGTCTAATAGATATCTGAAAAATAAACAGCTATTGTTGTACTGTGTGACAGAAATATGAAAAATAATCGCTAATTTATGTAGCTAATTAGAATAGTATCACTAAAAATTAAAAAATTAATACTTTTCTTCAACAGAAATAACTGCTGAAAAAAGTGCCAAAAACGAAGAATAGATCCGATTTGTTTGTATTAACAATAAAATACTTTAATTATGCAAACTGGCTTGTAAATTTGCTTCTTACATTTACTGTCGTTGTTTTCTTCTTTCAAATTGTTCTATTCCAAAAACAGCAATTAAAACATGTTACTTTCGATCGTTAAATTCAAGCACACGAAGTGAGATAACACTAAGTTGGTTGGAACAGAAGATTAGCCTGTCTGAGATACATGCGCGAATATAATCAAGCAACATCAAGAGAGGAAACAACGATCTAGAATTTAATAGCTCGTGCAATAAAATGAGAATCTAAATTATTCCCTTCCGTCTCTCTTCCTTCCTGGAACTAAAACTACTGTTCCCGATATTGCTGCTCCCTCCATTTATCTTTTTACTCAACAATTTGCTTCAACTACACTCCAGTCGTCTCAGCTTCGAATAAGCGATGGCTTAGAGAACAAGTATGGTTATCTGTAGGTAGCTATGATAAGAAACAAATGAAGATAATGACTAACACTTTTAACATTAATTACGGATTCAGTGTTGAATGACAAAGAATATACATATAGATAATGTATAGATGCATGCTCGGAAAAGATTATTTTATTGCCTTTGTAAAAGTTGTAGCACAGTGGCATTTATCTATACTTATTGGAAATGCTACTATTTTTCGTAATTTTCATACTATTGTATCTTTATGATGACAAGGATAAAAATCTAATTGACTCATTCTGAATACTTCAAAATGTCACATTCTTTATTATCTTAAAAAAGAGGCCCTCTTATATAACTACAACGCAACACATAAGTCCTTCACTAAATCAAACATGATGTCGACATTCACAATAACCTGTTCAATGCAGAAAATACAAAGTCTTTTGACCAGTGTATCACAATAATGCACCATGATAGGATGGCACATGGGCGGCCAGCAAAATTTAGTTATCCATTCCATTACATATAATTATCAGTTATATGATAATCATATTTCGGCATTAAATAATAAATTAATTGAAGATTCAATTACAAAAGCTATAATATTTAATGAACCATCACATCATGTATAGAATTTCCGATTTTTAGCAATTGATTCCAGTGTCATTTTCGCAGTTTTTATATCCTTTGCAGAGTATTCAGATCCCTATATCGAATCGCAAAAATTTCAGAAATCGGGAATGTTTTACATACTCATAATTTCTTTTTTTTTTTTTATGAAAATGAATGAGCTTCATCCAGAACATCTAAAGAACAGTTTTGCTCAAGCAAAATAACAGCTTCAGTAATTTAAAGAAATCACGAGTTATAGGAGAAAAAAAAAGTGACAGTAACAAGGACAGAAATAAGAAAGTTGTTAGATGGTAAGAAAAACAATGAATTTTAAAGTATAAAGGACTTTTCTGAAATATTAATTCTTTAAAAGGAGTAATGTAGGATAAAGTTTGTTTGTGAAATGCATTGTACTTTATCAATGGATGAAGAAGCATTTATTTACTTCCCTTCACATATTCTTCTGCATTACAATTGTCATCGTTTTTTTTTAAATGAATACTGTTCTTAAAATGGATGAAAACTGTACAAAATGTTTCGATTATAAATTGTTATATTAAGCAGATTCTTATTACTAAATAAAGTTCTATGACAACAGTAGCAACAGCAGTTTTGTCTTTAATTGATCACTTCTGAAGAATCTGTATTTTGGATTCGATGAATCTTGAGAATGGATTTTCCGCAGTGTTGTTGTAGGAATTTGCGCAAAACATAGATAATCAAAAAAGCGCCACTCGACTGGCAAGACGAATTAATATGAGACGATAAAATAAAATAAAACATCGCAGTCTATCTCCTCGTGCTTTTAAGGCGTTAGCATTTTCGCGAAGAGTTTAATATCAGCTGAACACGCTGTAGTTTGCCACGAATAGATCTCTCGAGAATACTTCTAGGATTTAGAAAGCAATAGCTTTTTGATGCAAGTTTCTTTCAAATATTGTGGAGCTTCTTCTTTTTACAATCATTGAGTGGTCATCGCCAACTGTTACCTAGTTCGACAACTGATTCGTTGTTGCTAGTAGTACTACTGAATAAGAGAATCAGTATATACTGCATCAACTTGTCCGAACATTTCCAGCTTTTCAACTATCAAAGACAACCGTAATTCGGCTGACAACTCACTTCTCAATTTCTCATTATCAAGTTCATAGCTATCTCAGCTCAGCAATACTAACTTCCAAAGAGCTTTACTACTACTCCTCTTATTTATTTCCAGCTTGCATTATTATTTCACTATTAGCAGAGCGTTTCCCAAATCACAGCTGTTGCAAATAGATGTCATATTTTTATGATTCATTTTGAACTTAGAAAAAGTTATTTTCATTTAATTTGATTTCCACAATGTGAAATGAAAAGCGAATAATGAGCCATTAACAAAAAAATTACTTACTATTCAGGCAAAAAAAGAAAAGAAAATGGAAACAATTGGAGACTACTACTCAATTACTTGCTCACAGAAAAAGTTTTGCGTACAATATTGCCAGTGACTACTAGCCTCCTTCCCTCATTCTCGTGCTTCAATCTTCCGACTGATCATCATAATCTTAATGATATGGAAGAATTCACTTTTAAACTGAGAACAAAAATCTTGTCCAGAACAGTACACATAATTCTGTGATTATGCGATGAACAGAATACTCGCAGCTCCTCCAAATTCCATCCCATATGGATCATACATCAATGCATCCATTAGAAAATTACAAGAAATTCTCGAAACAATTCAATGCTCGAGATAAGTTATGTCTTCGCAAAGAATTAAATAACAACAGATTTGCAACGAACTAAACAACGACAGATTCAAATAAGGGAAAGCGTTTATAATGAATATCACAAGATCCCTATTAACTGAACATAAATATGTCCGACAACGAATATCTCTCATTCTGCTACTGATTCAGTTAATCCAACTCATTTCACAGTAGATGACAGCACTGGAAGGCTCAGATTCAAACAACACAAAACCTCTTTCGCATTAATTTCTAATTAATTATCACAGAATGTGATCAATTAATGAGGATACAAAAATGATCCATCAGAAGTAAAGCACCCAGTCTATTCAAATGCCACAAAGCATGAAATTCAGCAGCGAATGAATGGCAAAAAAAATCAAGAAACTCGGAAAAAGTGCAGAAAAAAAAATAAAGTTGACATAGGCTGAAAAGCAAAGAAAGGATATGATTGGCAACAAAACAGCGGTAACGACCACTTTCGAATCAATTACCGCAGAGTTAAAGCTGGTGTAGATTCATGTTCAAAAAACATTTAAAACTGAAGAATTAAATGCCATAAAAGTTTTACACACAAATAGAAAAAATTGTAAAAAGGTTAAACACTACCAATTGCTTTCTTTCGCTAGAGCTTTTTATCACATGTCAGAAAATGCCTCTTTTATAAAACGTCATAAATTTGCTTAGAATAATTAATGGTGCTCTGGAAACAGAACTAAAGGCAACAAGCCAAAGCAAACAAAATCTCGATAACGTTACAAATACGAAATCGCTACTGAGGAGATGAAACGAAAAAGAATGATAAGCCGAAGAGAAAATATGGACAGAGAGTGCCATTGCAGGACTAATTTATAACTAATACTATATATATTGTGACTATTAAGAAAGAAGAATGAAGTTCTATTTTATTGTTATTTTTAAGCACTGTACACAGCAAGGCTTCTGTTGTTTTCACGAGATAAATATGCATAAAAATATTATAATTATTCTACGGACAATTTTTCCTAGATTTCATCAAAGAGAAAGAGGGGCAAATCAATGCTCTCAGCCAATCCGAGTTTTTCACATTTGCGAACTATCAAACGTATAGAAATAGATAATCTAATGGAAATGAAATTAAGTTCAAATATGTAAATCAAGTTAATTGTGTCCACCTTTTTTTTTATAATGCAATATATTTTTTATATGCATTATATAAAATTTTATAAACTCATGCAGTAAACTGCACTGGAGAAAAATCAAATCTTGAACTTTTTAAAGTATGAAACAGCACCATTACCGTCTCTTTTCAAAACAAAAGACATTTTTTTCAAGTAGAAAATAAAATCATCTTAATGAATGCTGACTATACTGAATTCAGCATTCAAAAAAAAAAAAAAAAAAGGTAAGTAATTCAGTGCATTGAATGCCCAGTGCAATAGTTTCATCCGTTTCGACAAGAGCTTAAATTTGCATTAGAGCCTTAATAAAAATTTAAAAATGTCGCATTTCCCAGTTTTCTCTAAATTTATGAATATACTTTGATAATCTAATTTTTCATCAATTAATATTAATGAGAAATTCCTCTATTAGTATGGGAAATGGATAAATCAAGGCCTCATACATTCAATCTTCCTAACTTGATGACTTAATGAAAAAGCAAAGCATTATGGGACTCAAAATTTTCCTAAACTAATTGTAACTGCAAGAACTACTGAAAATTTGTGATATTATTGAGCTTTAAATGATAAATTGAAATAAACACAACCACTGATTACCATCATCGTCAACTTTTCCACATTTCATTACTATACACTAAAGAGTAATTAAAACTTACCAGGTCCTGGATATTGTTGCGCACTATGATCCTTGTTGTCTTTTCGGCGTTTTTTCAAGCGCTCTGCAAATGCAACCACCTCACTTGCATTTTTGCCCGTTTCCAAACATTCCAATCCTAGTAAGTACTTTTGGTAATGTCGCCTTAACTGATAACCAGCTGCAGAGGACTCGGACATCTCCGAATTTGCTTCTGTACAAACCTGTTTCCATGTTTTCTCACGTGTAACCTATAAAAATAATGAAAAATTCGATTTTAGACGAAGAAGATTCAGTACATAACTTTTCAGGACCCTAATAAAATCATTAAATCCCGGAAAGAAGAGAGATTGTAAGCATGCTTCGCGTGATATATACTGGTCTGCTATGTACTGGTTTGAAAGGATGTTTTATGTGAAAGATATGTATTATTCAAGAATTAATAAAAAAAAATTAAAATTTTGAAGCATTTAGGATAGTAGTTTCTGTTAATCACCTGTTCAAAACCGCCGCGTTTCATTACAGCTAAATAAAGACGATGCAAATCAACCGTTTGTTTTGAAACTTGTGGAACTTGCGTAATTGGTTCGCCCTACAAACAAAAAATTGAAATGGTAATGTTATCCTAAAAAAATTGCGCAGCACCAACTTACTTTCGGACAAGATACACTTAATACGCTTAACAATACTTACAGATTAACAACGTTCTCGAGGAATACATTGAATGACAATATTTTGTCCCTAGCAATTTTTTTACCCAAATGGATTTATACCTGCTGCTCACAGAACTGGACCAATTTTTCGAAAAAAGCTCTCCTTTCAGGCATTATGTGTTGGGGATTCATTGCAGTTACAGGCCCCACCTGAAATAATATTCATAATAAATTTTTTAAAATTAATAAAAAGACAAATATCGTTCCAAAATTCCGCAACAATATTATTCCAAGGTTTGAAATTTTCTAGTTCAATAATTATATACTAGTGATCAAATCAAACCTAAAAGACTGGACAAAATTCAACTCATTTAATAACCAAGAAAACGGACTTACTAATCTATCAATAATAGAAGCTGGTTCTTGCCGTTTATTCACCGTGGGTGTATTTGGCCGATTAGCAGGCACCGGGGTCCTCTGCAAGCAAAAAGGGCAATCATTAAGCAAAATCTATTCCAATAAAGTCTCTCAAGAATCCAAGACAAACTTACATGTCCTTGACTCATCTGTGAAGGCGTATGAGGCCATGGATTCGGTGAAGCACCGGGTAAAGATTTGGAATCTTCTAGCGACTCATCAGCAGCTGAAGAAGCACCACCTGGACTCGGTGCTGGCATCCCAGAAGATGGAGTCAACGATTGCTGTCCCGAAGTAGTTTGCTGTACCGCTTCCTACATGGCAAGAATACAAGACATGAGTTTAATTCAACGGAGTATTTATCTTTATCAAGTGTAAAATGATTGCAGAGGATTGCTTCATCTTAAATCATGCTACTGATTGATGTTGATGAATACGGGAAGATGTGCAATTATCACAATATATCAATAAACATAAAATGTCCATTGAAATTTTCTTCTGAATATGACGAACAAACAACTTTCGATAGATGCTTACCGGAAGAGCTTTTGCAGTATTTATTCTAGACTGCCAGTCAGATGGCACCAGTCCATTTGGTAAACGTGGCATTTCCATCTGTGATGGTTGCTGCATCTTGGCTGAATTTGCTGGCACCATTTGACGTGCTCCTGGGGGCATACCATATCCAGTGAAAGCTGAATAGTATTTATAATATAAATAGTGTCAGTATGGACGGTCAGTACTTGAAGCACAAGACGAGAAATTTCGCAAAAAGCTACAATCAAAATTACCTGACGGTGGCATTGGACCTTGGCTCTGCACCGGATAGTAGTGGCCAGCATGAACATTTCCCGGTTGTATATAGCGCATCTGCTGTGGCTGCCAATACGGCGGGTACATACTAGCCGAATATGCTGTAGACAACAAAGTTTTAATTTTATTTTTTTTTTTAATTTTGAGGTAAACTTTACCCTATCTTTATTTCAGATACAATTCCGAAAAATTGCAAAAACTAACCGGGAGATTGCACCTGACCCATGCCTTGCTGATTAGACACCTGCTGTTGCATCTGTTGAGATCCTAAAATCACAGAAGACTGTTAAAATAGATTTTGCTGTTAATTTCACTGAAGATCTTCGGTTGCAAGTGGTAACAACATCGAACAGTTTTCCTAATCTAGCACAATATTTGATTTCAACAAGTTAAGCATTTCTTGCAGAAATCGCATAATGAAAATGATAGAAAGCAGAGCGAAATTCAAGCAGGATTATTAATGAAGATAAGTAAGATCAAATATAAACTTACCCAGTGTGGAACTAGATGAAGGTACTTCCATCCGGACAGGACCAGATAATGCTGTACCAACTGGCGAATTCTGCATGTGTAGCATTTGTGGTGGTGGCGGCCCACCTTGACCAGCAGCCGGTGAAAACACAACATCGCGCGAATCCGGCCTTCCAGCTACTTTACCTTTTACATTACCTTTTTGAAGACCAACTGATCCCGGATTAGTATAACTACCGTTCGCAAGCGGTGAAGGCTGCTATAAAAAAATGTTTTTGATTTCGTTACTGATTTTTCCACATGGTAAAGGAAAAGACTGCTCGAACAAGGCCTACTAAATTCTGATTGATGCAAAATTCGAACATTTGTAGGAAATTTTGTGAATAATAGGATTATTATAGCTGACATTTACATAAATATGACAGAGAGCTTTAATAACAATGTCACTGTAAAGTTCATATAATAATGATCGATTTTTTTTCTTTTTTTTACAACCATCATAGTTTTTTCTTGTCTGCCTGCTATTATTATAAATGAGGTCTTTTAAAGATGAAAATGAAATTAATTAAATTCATGAAAACTCATCAATTTACCTTAATGTATTGAAGACAGAGTGCATTACTAACATTGAAAATGTGTTCATGTGCGGTAAGATTTTTAAGATAGAAATTGGTAGGTCACAAAAAGCATCAGCTTAGCTCAAATTAGTCTTAAATCAAATGACTGATATAATTTTTTTTTTTGGCTTCAATTTTTTGCGTATATTGAAAAAGAAATCTTCAAAATCCTCCACTCTTATTATTTCTTCAAAAACTTTTGTGTGTGTGTGTGTGTGTGTTTTGTATTTGATAAGGACGTCACAAAGTTTTGCAGCAATTTCGGCAATACTTAAAGCTGATAGCCAAGTAGAAGTAGACTTAAGGGTGTGCAATTATTTCTGAACATACTTTTCTTCGCACCCATTTCTTATGCATCCACCCTCCTCCTCCTCCTCCTCCTCCTCCTCCTCCGCTCCTCTCCTTTACAATGATCATTTATTTGATGGTCGTTGTCATATCATACATACAAATTATTCCTTCCCATCTCCCTGAGAACATCAACGACCCAAAACCATCCATCCATCCCATCGCTCCCCCCCGGCATCATCATCATCATCATCATATACACTTTATATGACCACGTGTTTCCGACTTCAAACCTTCGCTTTTTTTTGAACCGAACAAAAGTGCATGGGAATTCCCCGAGAAGTAATGAAGTGATCGTCATCTGCACTGAATTAAGGCACAGCTAGAAAGTATCCTGCTATTATTTACTGGGCACTATTCTACACAGTACTTTAGCTTATGCAATATTCCCAATGTAATCATATGGTTACTTCAAAATAAGGCATGCTAATGAGAGAGGAAGTTTAATGGAAACAGACTGAATAAATTTCAAATCACTACTATCATTTTCTGCACTCCCAATATGTTACTGTTGTTGCTAGGAAAGATGGCTGGGTCATTTCAGTATATTTAAATGTAATTGATTCCTTCAAATGCTTCACTAATTTCCTTCATATATTCACGTAAACAGTTTATTGTTCTTTTGAAAGTCAATCAATCAATCAACAGCATATATGCTGTTAACTTGTCTATATAAGAATAAAAGATTCCTTGTGATAATGGAATGTGAAAGTTGAGCAAAGAAATGTTTGTTGCATTCATTAACAACTATTTAGTCTTCCTCCTTTTTTCAGTGTAGTGGAAAGAGTTTGGCGCAACTCACACTTATTATGCAAAACATTTTGCCAGTTCATATCTGAATGCTACTTTGTTTCCTCTTTATGAACAGTAATGATATCTTTAGAGATAATGAATACAATGAAAGAGCAATCCCTCCTCCTCCTCCTCATGAGGACAGTTGGGTCCATCATAAAACAATAATCATTTCACTTTTTACTCATTCAATTGCTTGCATCACAATAACCATTGCTAGTTGCTTGCTGTTAGCATTGTTGTTGCTTTCGATGAACATTGCTTGTTAAGGACAGTCATTGTAGCACAAGGATAGTGCTGTACTGTGATGGTGATGATGACCCTATCCCACTGTGCTCCTAGCATAGGCTACCAGCCCAATGCCTAGGAGAGAATTTTTGCATTCGATTCGGTCCCTTCGTTGCTCAGTGGAATGGTATGTGTGTGCTGTGGTGTATCCGTCGATAGATGTCTATGGCAGAGTATAAGAATGGAAACAACGACCATTTTCACCAGCAGCACAATGGATACTCTCTCTCTCTCTCTCCCTCCCCAAGGGATCTTCGTTGTGCGCTGCTTGCGGAACGAATGAATCGCCCTACTGCTACTTCTTCACTGAACACTGATACTGATGGATGCAAGGCCATCTATCTATCTCACATTTCACTCCCATACAATCTCTACCATTTCTCTCTCTTTCTTCTTATCACTCATCCAACACCAAACTATTGCAGACACTTTAACTTTTCTTCCACTCTCTACCCTCAACACTCCATGCATGAACAGAGGAAATTGATAAGAGGCATACATACACACACACATCCTTGTCCTAAAAAGTTCCTTCTTAGAAATAACGAGTTTACACAGAGAGAGACAGAGAGAGAGAGAGAGATACGACAACGGCCTCATATCAATGGATAAGTCTCTCTCTCTCTCTCCCACTCTTACACAATTGATGATGATGGTGATGGTGAATAGATACCATTATGAATTGTCTCTCTTTCTCATATATCTAATAAATTCAAGATTAAACTTCCTCTCTCCGAAACTATAATACTGTGTATATGTATGTGTGTGTGTGTGTGTATGTGTATGTATGAATGACAGAAAAATGAAAGCAGCAGTCCTTAGCGAAAAAATTTGCCGATGGGAAAATGAATGAATGAATGAATAGATGGATGGATGGATGAATGGTTGGATGGTTGGATGGAAAATTTTGAAAGGCTTTGCAGCTAACAAAGAATAAAAGATGTACTTTTACTTCTAAACAACAAGCAAAGAGAAGAGATGAGAGGAAAATATCTTCTCAAAAGTACAACTTTTTAGGCTTATCTTTCTTCTCTCCTTCATGTTAAAACATTCAAATACTGCTCTTGCTGCTACTCCTCTCACTGCTTCTTACGGCTCGCTGAGTCCTCTTCCCCAACCACCACTCCACCACTTCCACTACCGTAACCCGTCAATTTCAGAAATTCAGTTCCCAGCTGCGATTGACGTATGCAACATCAATCAGAAGTAGAATAAACGCTAGAAGCAATTAAGGTCAATTTCTGTTCCCTACAAAAGAAACTTTTGGTCTGTGATCAAAAAGATTACAGAACCATCATCATCATCATCATCATCATCATCACTCCTCTATCAGAACCACATTTACAAACCTTGTCCTTCACACCATCACACTCCCCTCCCCCGCATCTTCGCGAGATCATGATAGTCGTGAAATCGATGCCACTACTATCTCTTTTAAATCCCCTTGCAACTATTTCTCCAACTTGTTTAGCAACGTACAATATAGATAATTAGCATTTAACTAATACTACTTAAATTGTTAAAAGCACCCACACCTTATCAAGTCTAGTATATTAATCATCTCTGTCCATTAAAATTCAAAAGTCTCATTTTGAGTGAAATGTCAAAAGTTGTTTTCCATTTGCTTTCATTCTACCACGTTTCAGCGTCTTATATATTGTCTAGAGTAATCTAATTGAGTAAGCTATCTCTTCACAACGGTACTGAATTAGCATTCCAGACAAGCATGGCAGAAACAACAAATAAGCTTAAAAAAACCTTTGTACTTAACCAAACAGCTGGCAATAATTCAATTTCCTCTTAATAACCGGATGCTATCGTCAGTGATTATACGAGACAAGACTTTTCTTTTCCTTTGCAAAACCTCTGTATTTTTTTTTTTACTTTCTCCTAAGATAGATAGAGGATGCTGCACGAAAGCTAATAAAAATAATCTACACATATCAAAAAAAAAAAGCCTTTTCTTAAATGTCGTGAGAATCAGTAGAAAAGAAAAGATAAATAGAGACCGAAATTTATAAATATTAAACTATTACGTAGCAACAGTTAATATGTTACGTAAGCAGTGCAAGTATTAGCAATGCCAAATAAAAAAAGGAATTGTAATAATTATGAAGGCTAAGTATGATTTAATTGATGTTTCGTTCCCTTACACTTTGAACAATGCCGAAACGACCGATGCATATTGTTTTTTGAAGTGGTATCTTTTTCCAACTCTACACAGTACCATATGAAAAGCACTACAATACTACTCATCCTTTTGCTAAGTAAACTAGAACTAAACTACTAAAACTAAACAACTAAACTACTAAGTAAAGGTATTAAGTAAACTAAAACATTTGATTTTTGCTTAATGTGATGACAAAGAAGAAGCAGAGCAGAAGAATTACTGGTAAGTAATATACCTATTTATTATCTAGGAATACTAGAACATAATACGCAGTAAAACTTAATATATTAAGAATCGGAAAACAGAATTTTCGTGATGATAACGTGATGAAATAGAAGAGCAACTATGGAAGGAAACTATCCAAGAATAGAGAAAAATTATATCTCCAGCATTGTTTATAGTACTTAAGCAAGAAAGCATCATAGTGGAATCAAATCGAGTGGCTTTAATGACGAAAAGAAAGAAAAATATGAATTTAATAGTCTTAGATCTCTTAAGCAACGTATGAGAATCGACTTTCTCAATCAAATTCATTAACTATGAATAATTGACAAAGTTTGTAAATAATTCAAGGATATGAGAATATAAAGAGCATTTTCTATCCTAATGTCATCAGGCTTATTATAGACAACACTAAAATAGCTCAGAGCTAAAAATATAACAAGTCACTCTATCCTCACACAATTTTTATCCTAAAATACTCAAATTTTGCGTTAAAAAACTCTACCAGACTCTCTCAAATATCTTATTCAATACAATCTTCATACTCAAAAGAGCTATGAAAACTGAAGATTAAAGCCATGTCATTAAATACTGTACTTGCGTTAAAAGTTCTTTCTAAATACTTTCTGATTCCACATGTGGCATTCTTGTACATTACGACGAAATAAATGATTCCTTTGTTGAAGAAAAATCCGCCCTTAGTAAGTTTTCAACACAAATAAAAAAGTTATATTCTTTCTTCAAACTGTATTAAGTATAGCGAATTAGAAAAATGGCAAAAAAATTAGTAAGCTATAGGCATCTTCTTGTGCACAATGTTTGAACAGAGGACAAAAACATACTACAAAAGGGCAAAAATTAATCTTTCAATTGGTATCAATGCAAAGATTTATTCTTTCGTCAGATTATCCTATTGAGAAACAAATGAGTATTATTCAAATAGCGCGAAAAAAAATCTTTTCCAATAATTAAATTATATAGAAGCGGAAAAACTGAAGACCAAAAATTAACTTCAACAAACTACTATTTTCCCGCAAAGTTCCTGTCGGAAATACTACTTAGAGAAAAAGAATAAAATGATGTTTTGGGGAATACATAAATGTGAAGGAGAGTTCTATTTCGTCAGATCATGTAATTATTTTTATATAAATTCCCATCAAGTGAATTATAAATATTATTAACAAACCGGAGACGAGAAGTTAGGTTGCGATGGAACCAACATATGTTGAATATGTGGTGGCATTTGCATTTGTTGTTGAACATTCTGCGGTTGTGGACCTTGCGGCAGCATATTGTACACAGGTGTCCCAGGCGTAACAGCACCATCTGTTCCTGAAGCTGTAGAAATATTAAAGTAACTTTTATCATGATCCATGGAGGTATCGATGATCCATAATCTGCTAGTGCAATTGAAAACAAATTTCGAAACTGTCTCTCTCCTTCAACTTCTAAGTTGAAATCTAATCTGTCCTTAAAACTTACGAAGTAAATTGTTCAGCGTTGGTGTTGCCGCTTGATGTTGCTGTTGCTGCTGCTGCTGCTGAAAAGCAACTCAAAATAATTCCGGGAAGAAATACCGACAACTATGAGATAACAGAAGCCGAATTCCATACCATAAAGTAGAAATGGTAAACACATTCTAGATTACCACTCATTTCCAGTTATGTAACATCGATCATAAAATCCAAAAACTTTGAAGAATTTCTAGAAGCCATGTAAATAACTACCACTATTATTACCAGATGCATTCCATTTCTTAGATCATTTTGCTATACTTCCCAACATTCTCCTTGGCGTCAAATTTAGATAACTGCTTTATAAACACTGTTTCGTTTTGAAAGAAAATTTTCCTTCATATTATTCTCTATTCAAATCTCACTAGAAACGTTTTTTGTCCGTTCAACAATTTAGGACTTATTTATTTCCTAATTTCATTGGTGGAAACGGCTTACTTGAGGTGACATTTCACTGCTCGATTTAGATGTTTCAGCAGCATAAGTACCTTGAGATATCGCATTTGTAGCCATTTCTATAATCATTACCACATGTTGATTTTAATAAACTTTTTATGTGACCCCAGCATAAATTTTCAAAAATTAAGCGTTAAAAGCATAAGAAAGCCGAAATCGTTAGGACGACCGGACAAATCTTACAGTGCAGATTATCAACCCAATAAAATGTGCTGGAACTGTTCAACTGTTGATCAATTTCAGGAGAATGTTATACGCAAAAATGCGTCATACTATAAAATGGGTCCAGAAAATACTAAAAAGACGCTCTTGATTACAGACCTTTTAGTCAAAAAAATTGAAACATCCGTCAAATAGTCCACTTTTATACTTGAACCCAGGTTCCAGCGAATAACCGTTTTGAGTACCAGTGTTGTTATGTGGCGAAATCAACCAGTTGTAATGACACGGCGGTGACAAAGTAATGGTTGAATCATATTAGTAATAAAGCAGTATTAATAATGTCGATGCTGCGCAATCTTTTTTGCAAGTCTAGTTCGCAGCGCCTAAAATCTGATGAATCTTTAGCACATGATGCATGTTATCAGTTATCACGCACTATATGTTTATGAAATTGTTTTCATAAGAAGGTAAAATCATGGTAGATATTCACTAAAATGAAAATATTATCACCCAACATAACTCCAACATTTTTAAAATTTCTTTAAATTTAGCACAGTCTAAATATTAGTAGAAACCGTCAAAATTATATCACTAATTCTTTTCTTTACTATCTGCCTTTTCCATTCTCATCATGAATTATCGGTAAATTCTTCAAAAAAAAAAAAAATACCGAAATTGACCTGCAGGCCAAGATATTAATTTTCATCACTAGAGTATTCTCTTTCGGGTCCAAAATAGATCGATATATCAAAGAAACAAATAATGATTTCGTTCAATTGCAATTTTGCATAGAATCTCAAAAATTAAAAAAAAAAAAAAATTTGCAATTTCTTTTGCAGCTAAAACTAACATTAACTTGTAGCAATTAGTCATTTCGGACTGATATTCAAACAAGAAAAATACACATTCCCACCCTTTGAAATGACGTCAAATTATGGTGCAATACGATTGTTTTTCCTATCCATAATTTCGCATCATTTTTTTTTATCATTCATAGAAAAAAAAAGTGTGTGAAAAAACAATTGAAATGCTAATACATATACGTCGTATATCAATTTCTTTTTTTATCAACGCCCAAAAGGCAATGTTGTTGCTAATAGTAATTCATAATATAAAAAATTTAGTTCAGTGTCCTGAAAATGTGCCAACAAAACTACGTAGAAACAATAAAATGTCCAAATGAAAGGGTATAAACAAGCAACATGCATAACATTTAACAAACAGTTCTCTCAGATTTCAATAATGGAAGATGTTGAACCATACATGAACATGAAATTATCAAACCACCATTCTCTACATTATTTAAAAATCGACGTTACGGAGGCTAATCTACATATAAGAACACAATGTTTAACATATATAGACAATCAGGAATACCTGATTCCAAAAACAAACCAGAACAGAAGCTAGCTAAAAATACTTCTGTTTTTGAAGCCTCATCTATAGATCTGATTATAGGAACCTTACATTGTTACAATCAGAATTCGCCTTACAACCAAAATCCACCTTACAATCAGAATCCAGCATGCAATCAGAATTAAAATGTTCGTCCTTCAAAAGGATTAGAAGAATTTTTATGATTTTTCTTGTGAACGATCGCTTCCCACAGCCTGTGTTATCTAATTATGGTATGCTCATCTAATTCATTGGTAATTGGTCTTAATTTCTGCACTGCTTGTGTCATTATTTAATTAATGTGCAAAGATGAGTAAATCATCTCTGAGCTCAATTATGCTATATATAATTAACAATTTTGCAGTAATATTTCATAACCCTTTGAAATTAACTAAATTTAAAAAAAGTCGGTCAAAATAGCTGAACGCTAAATGGATGCTTTAAATACAATTTGTAATAAAAAATTACTCTACAGATATTCTTTGCAGAGTACATAATGAAATTCAATGTTAATGAAAATCCGTCTACCATGTATACTATCAAACCACTGCCATATTATGGCATATTACATTTCAACCATTTCCACTCTATTAGCAATTACCAAAACGATTTCACTCTTAAACAGTTCACTACATACATTTGTATAAATTTCAGATCAACAGAATTTATCTCAAACTCATCTTATACTTACTTCATAAGTCAAATATATTTAGATATTGAAAAGATTAAAGTACATTTCAAAAGAAAAACGTATCATCGATATCGAATACAGATCAGATACCGAATGCAGATCAGATAACAACAACTTTTTCATTTTCGGTTACAGCAATGGGAACATTATCCAAAAAAAAAGTGAACTGACCCACTACCCACTGATGTTAAGTTATTTGAGGCTAAAACCCTCAAATTCTATTATATTAGCTTAACATTTCGCAATCATTAAACGATATCAACGTATAAAGAACACTGCACGTCATACGTAAAAAATAATTCTAATTAGTCAAGTAAATTACGGGGTTTTTTGATTTATAAAAAAAAAGCACCTACGATTTTCTGGCGCTAACATTATCCAAGAGATAATTAGAAAATCCAAAAAGTGGAACTATATGGAACTCAATGCACATATCTTTTAACTATAATTATGTACATTATACGCATCATACAAGTAGGACGGTTTAAAGTAATCGTGAGTTATGATCTGCTTTTTTTATGCATTACCTTATTCAAATCAGTTCAACCTTATTCAGATCAGTTCAACCTTATTCAAATCAGTTCAACCTTATTCAGATCAGTTCATTTTAAAATTGAAGAAGTTTCGCAGAATCAAATCAGCGAGATGAGTACGACCTTTTGAAAAGGTAACTTTTTTGAAATGTTTGCAACATTCCACATGAATAAGAATTGTTTTAAACGATGCAAATGCTTAGAACTTTTTTTAGTTAAACTGCATTTGCAGATTGCTTAGAAATGATAAAGATATGGAAGTGCGATACAGGACAGAGAGAAAAGTTGGATTAAATAGATGACCGTAGAATTAATTGTTCATATTTATGCATGTGACCCTAGAATTGTTCATACTATGCAACAAATGCATATGATACTATAAGCTTGAAGGTATGGATAAACAGAATGACAAAAGCATTATATCTAGATAGTGTCATATTGTCTAATCTCATATTTAACAGTATATTTCTCTAGGAGTAACATTATCTAAGTGATACATTGTTTCAGTACATAAGATTCACATTTTTTTTTTTCCATTTAGATGTCTTAAGAAAAGAAGAAGATTCTAAAACATAGCAATTATTTTAATGTCAATGATTAATGGCGATTAAGAATGCCATAATGGAGGGTAGTGATTACAATAGAGAGAGTGATGATAATGATATGAAAGAGAATAGCGACGATGCTTGATGAATGATCCATCTCGTCGTAGTAAATATCGTGTGCTCCTGATGCATAGATAAAAAAGTACTTTAACATAAACAACAATAACAACAACAACAACAACAACAACAACAATGAACAGTTGAAATGTCACGAAAAGAAACGATGAATTTTCACCAAAAGTTTCATTTTTTTTGAGACAATTAGTAAAAACGATAAATGTCATGCTATGGATGACAACTGTTGGTTAAGTCCGAGAGAAAACCTCCAGAGTGGGAGGATTAAGTCTGAGAGAAAGCTCCCAATGGGGTTGAATCTGAGAGAAAGCTCGCAATTGGGGTTAAGTCCTAAAGAAAGTCCCCCAATGGAATTAAATGCAAGCTTTCGCTCGTAGTAGGGTTAAGTCTGAAAGAAAGTTTCCATAGTAGAATTAAGTCCTAAAGAAAAATCCCCAGTATAGTTGAGTTCGAGAGAAACGAACTCTCAGTGAAGAGTTTGAGTCCGCGAGAATTGCCATATTAGTGGGATTGAATCTGAGAAAAAACTCCCAATGATAGTAGTTTATAGGGGAGGAGATTTTTTACAATTTGAAAAATTCAAACATACATTGGCGCGAATAATGAAATGCCATTTTTTTTTCCTCAAACCCTTCCAATAAATATTTTTAAAATGGTGGCTATTTCAGGTTAATACTTTGCACATTTCCTATCAATTCAGGCTTCCTAAATTACCAATACTACCTACCTATATAGCAATGACAAGTATAGCTGAATAAAATGAGTACATGTACACATGCCTGCCTGTAAGGGAAACCGACCTTCGGCGATAGGAGGAATTATAGACCCCGAAGCCTCTCTCTCTCTCAGTACATTACATACTTCGGCTCCGTGCCTTCCTTGTCGTCGTCCATCGTTATACAGCTCTGCTACTACTCGATATATTGCAGCACAACATCGGTAGTAGTGGCGGTGGAAAAGGGAGCGCCATGCAGCCAAGCCCATCCCACCTCTTCATCAATACATACATAGACAGACACACATACACACACACACACACACACACACATACATACATATGAACAAAACTATAGTATGCATCAGATATAAATAAGTAGAAGTAAATCGATTTAAAGCCTAGGCTACATCCGTTTATGAGGTGAATTTTTCAAGTTTTTAATTCAGGAATATTCGGCGGGACAATTAGGTCCCCGAGGAAAGGATCCAACGGACCGCATACAGCCCGTTGGATGTGTGTGCTCTTTCTCATCACATCAGTTTGGTCGACCGTTCCTCCAAAGGAACTCTCATAGCTGCTGCTGCTGCTGCTGCTACTCAACAATCGACCTGTATTCACCCAAACACACACTCGCAAATTATTCATTTCATGCGTGCGACGCGGAGTAATTGCGCGTTGCGTTCATTGTTAAAGGCTTATTTTTGTGCATATTAGATGAGCAATTCATCCAGGCACTATTTCTTTTGCGCTATGCACTATTTCTCATTGGTGTAGACTCATCCGAGCAGGCACGTCACCCATCCGATATGCGCGTCCAATTTTTTCATTACATCCTTCATCATAAAGAGAGAGAGAGAGAAGAAAGAAAGAGAGAGGAAAAGAAAGAGAGAAGGAGAGCGAGAAAGAAGAAGAAGAAGAGAGAGAGAAAGAAAGAGAACGTACACACACACATACGTTCTTCATTTCTTGCTCTCTATATTTCTCTATTACCTTCTTTATTCCTTACTCTCTAGCATTTCTTTCTTATCTTCTCAATTCCTTACTCTCTATATTTCCGTGCTATTTTCAAATAAATATACGATATCAATGAAAGCCTAATCCGGACTCTTCATTCTTTTCTTCTTTCTTTCTTTCTTTGTCTAATATATACAATACAAAAGAGCTAATCTAACTCTTCGCTCTCTCTCTTTCTTTCTTTCTTTCTTTATCTCAGCACAACATTTTTTAATGCTTCTTTTTTTTATCTGTGCAACTATCAAGTATGTAATAGTACTCGAGAAAGGCGAAAGGTCAGTGAAAGAGATTTGTTGAAATGGTCATTGAGTAGCCATCAAATTTGTAAATAAATGCATTGATAGTTGGCTGGTCACAACTGGTCACAACCAGTCCCAATCCATTGTTTATATAATTTATTGAAAAAAATATGTCCAGTAAGAAGAATTTTGAAATTTACAGGCTATGAAATAATTCCCACAGTGGACAGTTTTTCCCAGACTATTTATTGTTGCTTGATGTGACGCATTTGTAACAAAAATAACATCGAGAAGAGAGGGAGGACAACACATGTGAAGGCCTTCTTTGATTGTAGAATTATTTTTTGAAAAAAAAAAAAAAAAAAACATCGAAAATGGATGAAAAAAGATAAGGGAAAAATGAGAGAGACAAAATAGATTCAGTCATTCAGGAGTGTGATATATAATTGGGAGCAAAGATCGCTCTGTTCATTTTGAACGTCACTCAAATTCTTAATTTATTTTTTCGAATGTCGGGAGTTTGCTCCATTTTGCCTGGAAAGCACCCAAAACCAATCATTTCAACTCAAAAAACCCAAATCATGCAATCTATTGTTTGATTACACTTTTACTTTGGAACAAAACGTGATTCCTGAAATTGAAATTTAACAGTCATTTTTCTTATTTATCATATCAAAATTTTTACTTCCATAAAATTTGCAAAATTTTATTTTATGTGACAATTTATGGAATTTATTCTTTTGCTATCATTTTTGATAAATTCCATAAAAATTCCACTCCTGGATAGTCTCAAAAACTAAGCTAAAGACAAACGAAAACTAAGCAAATTTGGTATATAATATATATATATATATATGTATATTAGCTTATATAATAATGCAATCTATTAGTTTCAAAAAGAAAGAAAACGATAAATTGGAATAGAGAGACAGAATAATGAAATTTAATCATTTTAAATAATACTGAAATAATATTAAATCTACAGGATTATAATCCTAAAAATTGCTTCTAATAAAATCCACTTCTGCTTCTTCTACTATAAATTGCGAGGAATGATGAGGAATTCTGAACTTCACACATCCTTTGTAACATTTTGAAAGTATTCAGCAATATGAAGATTTTAATTCTTAACTCATTTAATGTATACATTCTTACCACTGAAATTTACTACCGCGCAGCAGATGTTAGTAATGTGTGTGTGTGTGTGTGTGAGCAAAACACTGTATAAGCAATTTGATTGTACGGTGACATTTTCTCTCATTTACTGCGAAAAACCAAAAGCAGAATTTAAAAACTAGCAAAAATTTCCCATCTTATTCATTACATATTAATAAACCGATATACTAAAACAAGTCCTTTGTTGTTAATATTAAATAAAAAAATAGTGTGGAAACTGTAAATTGGCATTTATTACTTTAAAAAAGGACAAAAAACATAACAAACTTTAAATAAATCATCCTTTTCATAACAACAACTAGCAATTTACTCTGTAGACATCATAAATAAATCTTAGTCTACCTTCACAATTCCACAACAATTATCATTTCTATTTCCAATTATCATTTCTATTTCGATAAATTAGGAATCGTTGATAGTAACTTCTACGTCGACACCGGGTTCGATCGAAATACTTGTAATTTGTTTCAATACATCACTTGGACTATGCATATTGATCAGACGTTTATGAATCCGCATCTTAAATAAGCAAATAACTGTAAAACTTATTCCTTTTCCTCTAATTTCCTACAACTTCTACAAATAGTAAAAAAAAAAAACGAATTAGAACAGAAACTACATCGCTTTAGTCTTCAATGAAAAAGACTGAAGAAATAAACCTGGAAGCGATCCCAAGTTTTTGAGCCTTCACCACAAGGTGTTTTACGTGTTGTGATACGAAGTATTTTCGTAGGCATTCGAATTGGTCCTTTCACAACAAGATTCTTTTCTTTCGCTCCATTGATAAGCTGTTCACAAACTATAATGATTTTATATGTGGACAATTTCTCCTATAATTAACACTAAATCCACTCTGACATTTTATTCCCACTAACTAATGTCCGTATGATAAGTATAAAAAGAGTAAAATATATTGAAAACTACCCTTGCTGATCGAACGAATCCATACTTGACCTAATTTAATTACAACTGAACTTTTTCTCTCATTTCTACATAAAAAGCTTCATTTTGATTTGATATCATTCTCCTTTGATAAAATGACCATTGCTTTCTATTTTGAGTTATTATATCGAATTCTTTATTAAAACGACCTAACACCTTAAATTACATCATTCTTTATCAATAATTCATTTGAAATAAAAAATGTCATGCCTTTCTCCAGTGAGTAAACGTTCTGCGAAGTGAGCGTGATACGAATACGATGCTCGGTGTTGTCAAGTGCAATAGGTTTTTCTGTTTTATACGGTACGCCAGCCTGAATAAAATCAACCATTATGAAAAACATACGTGCAATATGTTACGGTATTTTTTAAAGTAAATTCAAGAAATACTATCATCTAACTAACCATGTCGACAGATGATTAGATTTCGCTATGCAACAATATACCACGATTCACTACTTCCTTTTTCGAGTTTTTCTATGTTCAATATCCAGAGCTAAGATAAAATGCAATCAATTAACATGCAATCATAACTAAGACAAAAATGCATACGCAAAGAATACAATAAACACATAACATTTTCTACATTAACAATATAATAAGTATGAAAAAACTGCACATGCGAAAAACTGCTACTCTAATTGACTAAAAGGAATAAGTAATTAAATATAACAAAAAATTTTCCAAGAAATCTATACAAACGTATACTGAACTTGTGCCAAAAATCCAACATTAAATTATCGAAACTCTGAGATCAAATTACCGAAAATCCAAGATTAAATTATCGAAAACCTCAGATCAAATTACCGAAAATCTAAGATCAAATTACCGAAAATCTGATTATTACTACTAATTTACCCTTCCAACTCGATTTTCTAACACATTTAGCAGAAAATATTTTTTCATGGTAAAAATGACAATTGTCTACATCTACAAATAAAGTACGTATCTAAAAAAATCTAAAACATAATCATGTGGTTCACAACCTGATAAATGCTTTTCAGAATGTGAAACCTGAAACCTGAATGGTATCTTTTAACCACAAAACTCACCCCCATATGCCGAGGAGACACAACAATCCTAACATGCCCTGAGTAAAATACACTGAAAAATACCGTAGCTGTAATGGAGACAGAGTGGAGTGAAGGAATACGGTCGCATGAATTGCAGCACAAAATCGCTTGATTAGAAAATCAGCTCTCTTCGTTCTTATTATTGATCATTTCATGATTTGTAATTTCGCTATAATGAGGAGTTAGATGATTATAATTGCCTCATTATAATAAATGTAAACAATGTAAACAAACAATGCGTAAATGTAAACAGTAAACAATGAGTAAATAAGAGCAAACAATGCCTCATTTTTTTTGTCTGATTAAATACAGACGGCATAATGGCAGGTTGTTAATAAAGCGACGCATTATTTCATCGAAAACTTTTATGAGCAAAGAAAATTTCGAAAATTAATAAAATTAAATTAGCTGATGTTGCACTGATAGAATGATTTTATTAGTTGGCATCTTTGCATTTTTAATTTTTAATAATTATAAAATTTTCGCGACAACAAAGTTCATTATTCTGACATTTTAATATATCAATCCCTTCAATTAATTTTTGTAACTTTTAGTATAATTTCTTTGAATTACTCAATTAGACATCATATCATAAAAAAGATTAAATTGATTCAAAAATTTTCAGTTGTAATGAACTGTGAAAAGAGAAGAAACAGAAATAGCAATCGTTAATTTCTATAATCCTTACAGTAACATAGGCCAGAGAAACGTGAATGTCCAATTTGTTTTTCATGGGCCAGAGAAATGCGAATATCCAATTTTTTTTTCATAGGCCAGAGAAACTTGAATGTCCAATTTGTTTTTCATGGGCCAGAGCAATGTGAATGTCCAATTTGTTTTTCATGGGCCAGAGAAACAAATTGGACATTCAAGTTTCTCTGGCCTATGAAAAAAAAATTGGATATTC
>JARVGP010000547.1:0-38653 GCA_029876185.1 Mansonella ozzardi | reverse complement strand
TCCTTCAGGAAAAATACTAGTTATTTTTACTTTATTTATAAAATATTTATAAAGTCTATATTATTTATTATTTATATTTTCATAAAGTTTATAATCATGTTTCCATTTTTATATTTTTATATTATATTTTATTTATAAAAAGGTTTTAATTTAGTTTCAATATATGAGCGTGTGTAATGACGAAAAGAATATGAATATCTGTATGATTTAACGCCAGAATAAAAAAGGATTGTAAAGTTAGTGTATTTAAATGTTTATGCTTAATTAATTCATCAGGTTTGAATCGTTCTTAAAATTACATTTGAAAGATAGAGATATATAAAAGAGCAAGCTCTAAAAAAAACATTTGAATTTTTGTGATTTTTCTTGTTCAAATTAAATTTATGGAAAAGTAAAATTAAATGAAAGAAAAAAAAGAAAGAGTTTAAGTAGATTGAGGCCTTTGTAAAAATGCTGTTTTTTTTTTTAGGAAGATATATGGGGAAAATATACATGGAGGAATGACGAATTCCTTGTACATACATACTACTGCACTTTGCGGTGTACTTTAGTGTCGATTTTAATGGAAAACAAGATTGTTGCTGAATGGAGAGGTTTCCAGTGTACTGCTTTTCCTGTTGCTATATATTCGTAAATATTCTTTAGAGTTCCCCTTTTTACCCTATTTTTGTTATAGTACTACTATTGGTTGTGTATAATTACGAACAAACACATCCTTTCTTTTTTTTTTTTTCATTTTCTTTCAAATTTCAAACATTCCTAAATAATTTATTTGGTGAATTTAATGAGAAATACTTATCCACTACATCGATCCCTTGACTGTTTTCATTTCACACTCTCAACAATCACTAAATCCCTTGCAGGATGACGTAAAACCGTTGCTATGCTTCAAGTATGCTTCAAGCACTATTCAATTTTTATTCTAGTACTAGGTTCATCCCGCTTTTTTATGGATAATTTACATTTTCTGAATAAAAAAGAAAAAACTTAAACTTCTGATATTCACAGATTTGGTAATTCCTATGCATGCAAAATTGAACTTGCTAATATAAATTATACACTAATAATATTTTTGTAATAAAAATAAATTCCAATTTGTCGAATAAATTTCAATTTAAAAAGTGGATATTGCGCTTGTTTCATAATTTATAGCTATTTCTTATCCTGCTTTTTATATGCCAGTAACAAATTAACCTTTCGTATAAAAAAATTATTAGGACATAAGGACGTGAAAAGAATTGTTAGACTTTGATTTATGTATAAATAAGGGATCATTTTTTTACTTTATAGCAGTTTCCATATGCGAGATGATTTTTTCCGAAAAAAATACCACACTACCCTTACAGAGTGACAGCACTAAATTTTGTTTTATATGCAGATATCATCAAATGTAGTGGAATATTAATAGAAAGAATATGTCAAACATAATAAAAATAGCAGTAAACAATGAAACAGAAGGTTTCAAGAAATATTATCAGCAAATTTATTTATAAATACGCGATTTCAATTAATTGGCATATTAATATCAGCATATCACACTCATAATAGTAATTGTCATGGATATTCATGAATATATTGTGCTTTAAAGAATACAAAAAGCTCCAACCATCCAGATTTGATATGATTTTATTTTATGCAAAATATCTTTTCGTAAATTTCTACAAATATATTGTCTCAATTATTGTAGAATTATTTCCAAACTTTTTACACAAGCAGCTAAACTATTTGGAAGATATCAGAATGCATAATGTTCAGTAAATTAGACATGAGATAATGTTTGATTGATTATCTTATAGAATTCGTAAATTGTTGTATGATTGCAATTTCATTTTCATCAATCACCTGTTATCAATACATCCTTGCAGATAACTAACGTCTTATGAAAGAATATAAGAAATTGAAGAATTGAAAAAAGGACGACTGTATCTGCATATTTTTTTAAATTTGGCACTTTGGTGGTAACTATTGTGATTGATCAACAATAAGTACAAGAAACTGAATTCATTTTATCCATTAGTAACGATGGACTCAATATCATTTTTTGCACTTTTAAAATGTGAAATAGGTAAATAAAATAGCAAATAGACTGTTCTGCAAAACAACTGTGATAATGAATGAAGATAGCACTATAAGAGGACAGTAATTAGTATTGTTACAAAAATTACAGAGAAAAAGGTCTTTTCATGTTCATGGTTAAGGACGATTTACAGGTTTATTTTGAATAATTGATAAAGTATACCATATTTTTCTCTTTTTCTTTTCATTCGAGCAATAAAGTGATGAATTGAATGGAAAATTGAAGAAGAAGCACTTTGTTTAAAAAATGCACTTATGTTTTTTCCTATTGATATTTACGAGTGAAGTAGTACAACTGCTTCCTTTTTTTATGTTTACTGGATGTTGTACTTTGCTTAAGAGTAGACCCTGCTGCTGCAGTAGTGATAGTAGTAGTACTAGTAGTAGTATCCCTGCAACCCAACTAACTCTTCTTCACATTCATTCTCATTATNCGAGTGAAGTAGTACAACTGCTTCCTTTTTTTATGTTTACTGGATGTTGTACTTTGCTTAAGAGTAGACCCTGCTGCTGCAGTAGTGATAGTAGTAGTACTAGTAGTAGTATCCCTGCAACCCAACTAACTCTTCTTCACATTCATTCTCATTATCGTCAACACATAAATGATGGCCAGTGTATCGTTTATTTAGATTCCTTTGCGTGTTTACATCTTTCCTTATTTTGCAAATTTTTAATTTGGTGTTATTTTTTTTTTTTTTTTTAGAACAAATTAATGCGATACAGTTGATATTTTAAAAAGACCGTTGCTGATAAAAAAAAAAGATGGAAACGAACAAAGTACCTACATCTACTTCAAATACTGTATCAGCAGCTACTTCAGCTACTATCAATTCTCTTTTTGATCCGGTTGCATTGCAAACAACATACTTAGCTGCTGCTCAGCTACATAACCAGTTACAGCAAAATTCTCATTTAGCTGCTGCTACTGCTGCTATTGATACATCTGCTATATCAGCAACTTCTACTATTACCAGTACTAATGCTCGTAATATACATGCATCATTACATAAAACTACAACGCCAGCATGTCTTCCATCATCATTTGTAGGTACTGACCAATTGCATTCTTTAATGTCACCACATTTACAGCATTGCTTAAAGCAACAACAACGTAACTTCCTACAGCAACAACTGCAACAACAACAACAATCAGCAATAAATACCTCATTGGCACATCACTTCTCAGCATTTTCTCCCATAAATGCAGATTTATTTAGCGCAGCTACATCTACTACTCCTTCATTACTTGCACAGCAATCTTCGCTACCTCCCATACCACCCGTACCTCCTACAGCATCGCAACAGCAAGGTATAGATTTGCTTCTTATGCAAATGCAAATGGCTACAGCCGCTACTGCCGCTGCGGCAGGATTTTTCCCTACTGCCTTCAATGCTCTTCCACCAGTTACTGCTGCTGCACTGGGACTCTTAGTACCACAATTCCGAATGCTACAACTTCGTGATCCGAACTTCTCAGTTCCGGCAAATACTAGTGGTTTATTCGCGGCTGATGTTATGAGCAAGAGTGGCGATGATACATCAGCTATCGAAAGATCACTATTACAAGCACAGGTTCATTTTAATTTCCTTTTTTTGATAAGTCAGAATTTTTTCGCTCTACTAAAAGGATGTTAATACAGGCCTGAGTCTTAGTAATAGAACTTCCATTACTCAAACTAATTCCGCTGAAATTTTCGAATGCAACCGATAAAACTCCTCAGAATTCTACAGAATCATGCATTCAGTTTAAAATATACTTACATCCTAACACGCCATTAGATTATGCTTTAATTTAATTATCCTTTTTGTAGATTAATTTGTTAACAAATGGATCATCACTGTTGTCTGCAATTAATGAATATTCATGCGCAAACGGCACGATATCTGATGCTTCACCTAACAGTGTCACAGTGCCGCTGGTACAGCAGCTAAATCCTTCGTTAAATCAGAATTCATCACATAATAATAGTAATAATAATAACAACGGTAGTAAAGAGCAGCGTGTGCAGCTCAAAAGGCCTTACGATGAGATGTCAGTACTGCGATCTCTCTGTACTGAAAATCACACTACCGAGCAAACTACGGCAATGACATGTGGAAAGCGGAGTAAGTTAGCTGCCACCGATGAAAGTGAACGTTCACAGAAATCCGCGAAAGGTTTTATATTTTTAAAATAGAAGACGAATATAAATTGAATTCTGAAGAATTGAACTTAAGAAATACTTTATGCCAGTTCAGATTTCATATTGCCTTCAATTCGATATTCCTTTCATATGGATTTTTTCAGCAAATTTCTCATAACTCATTTAAGAACATGAAAAACCAGCTCCATTTTACTGTATTTCCTCTTATCTGTATTTATAGTTCCTTTGAAGACAGTATTATTAAGTATATTCTATACTCAATATTTATTTTTTAAATATAGGAAAAGCATCTGTTGTTCGTTAGTTTTTGTTTCTTCTTTTTTTTAAACCGCCAAAAAAAGATTATTTCCAAAACTGTTCACAAAAGACATTAGTTTTACTGTTTGTATCGTATTTTAAGAACATATGAACAACTATAAACGGATAAAATTTCAAGCTTTACGATAATAAATGGAAATTTATTTTTGCAAATTTTTTTCTACAACAGGTTAGGACATTTGGTATGATAATTTGTTTTCAGCATGTTATTCCGGGAAAAATCAATATCAACAACAGAAATGTTTAGTGGAGTTCGATAATAAAAGTTTATCGGACGGAAGTTCCAAAAGTAATAAAAAAGGTGCTGAGGGACATGGAACATCTGACTCGTTTGATGAAAATTCACCAGACCGTCATCATCCCTTAAATGTTAGTTTATGTACTTGATAATTCGTCTTCTAGGCATTTTGACCGTATGTTACCATTTAAGAATCTTTCTTTGGAACTATTATGTGAATCTGTGGATAATTCTTTCTTCTTTTCAAATTGACCAAATTTTTAAAGTTTATTAAACAATCATGGAGACATCCTGCCGTTTACCTACCGTGTTTTATCTTTGGTCACAAAATTGAATATTTTTCATCATATTGTCTGTTAGAAATAAGATTATTTCAGCATCGTCCACCAGCCATGGAAGCACGATTCCTGGAATGTATGGCAGCTATTGTCCTTCATTCAAACATTCCTTTGCCAATCAATGATGAAAATATGATTCAAAGTATCGATGTCGGTGGGACCAGAATGAGAAAAAACAGTATTAATGGTAAATCGGAAAACCAGAAACAATCTGCCGAGAATACAGAATCAGAAAATCCAAAAAGAGTAGAACTGAGAAACATCTCATCACCTGATCGTCCTGGATTTGATGGAAATATTTCTACTACAATTATTTCCAATGAGAATGAAAACAAGAAATATTGGCCAAATTCAGCAATAGATGAAGAACTCTGTAAGGAGCTAGAAAATTACAAGAACTCAGACGTTCCGGTGATTCATGCATTTGTCATGCCGGCAAAGCTTCCCGATTCGACTTCATCACCTAAATCTGATGGAAAATGTTCTCAGGATGCACCATGTACGATGATGTCAGAATCAGTTATTGTACCAATTCCAGTTCTCAATACACTTTTAGATCGTATTCTACAAACTATGCTTGATTCCTAGTTATGTAAGTTTGTTATGTGAATTTTTGGAAATTTTTGAGGAAATGCTAAATATTCATGTAAGCGATGGAAGAGATCAACTTTTACCACTTATGCGTAAACAAATAGAAATTCCCCTTCATAAATATTTCTCCCTAACGCAAGCATTAAAGAAAAGAGATTAAATCAAATTTGAATATTAAGACAAATGACTGATTACAATACAACTTCGCAATGATGTAATCTGTCTATCGGACATATCAATTTTTCATGCGTAAGTGTGCTTTTCTTTACCTCTCTAAATTTATAGCTAATTGTAATCTCTGATTGTTAATTTACTGTTTTGTTAACCAATAAAACAATATTTTCAATTCATATTTTGTTAATTTTTTATTGCTCGGAAAAACAACGTCATCAAATTCTGTAATATGCTGTATAGAAGTCTAAATCATAACATTAATTTCGAATAATTAATGTCTTCCAAAAAATGAAAATGCTGATAAAAACTGTCGACACTAAAGAAAGACAATTCTTAGCGCAAATTAGAAAATTTTAACATAAAAATTCGAGACCTAAAACTGCAATCATTTTATCTCATTGTTTTAATGAATTTTTTCTAATAGCAGTTATTTTATTTTTGTTGTTTGATTTCCTCATCATATAATATTTTTTATGGATATTGAATGAATTTTAAAAAATTGAATGGCTAATCAGGTCAAATAATCTTATACCTCGTATTTATTTTTTATTAGTCATTTCATTTCTGTTATAACTTCGACTGAAATATTTAAATATAATGATTTCCTCAGACCTCATTATTAATCTGTTATTATTACTGGTCACAAAAAAATGATCTTCCTACCTGCTACCTCAATATTTTTTTGTTTAATTTTGATGTTGGAATGATTTAGTTTTTTCTTTATTGTAGAAAAATATTTCGTCGTCTAATGTCAATTCTCATGGATACTATGTTTTATTGTCGTGTGCCTGTATACTTTTTGTCAATATATAAGGGTTAATATTTTCGCATATAAAAATAATGCATTTCATGCTTATTTGTCTACATTTTTCACAAACAAAAAGAGAGCTAAGCCGTGAATAATTACGGAAGCAAATTTTCGAACTCGAATCAAGCATTTGAATGTTTATTTATTTTAGATTTTAAGATATTTTGTCAATTAGGAAAAGCTCAATCGCCATTAGTTTAATTAGAAAGTGTTTATTCGATAAGAGTTATTAGCTTAGTCAGAAGTTGTTCCTTGCTTTTTCTTAATTCGACCCTACATCCACTTCTTCTCTTACTCCCTGAAGTAAATAAACCTGAAATCCTGAAGGTAGGACTGTGGCAACAACGAAAGCTGCAACGAAAATCCTCAACTAGGAATAAATATCTATAAATATGATGCCGGAATGATGCAGAAAAGAAAGAGTTCGAATTATGTGAATTTGTGCTTCGTTGCCTAAAGTTTTCAGTGAAATATCGCAAACTCCATTGAAAAACTATCAAGTAGTATAAATAAGAGGATGTAGCAGCAAGAAACTAACCTTTCTAATTTCCGTAAACGTATCTGCCAACGCTGCGAATTTCAATATTGGGTTGGAGTTTGAACTGATTTGCTGCAACGCCTCAATAGCTGATTTATAGAGCTTCTTGCGAGCCGTTGCGCGAATCTATAAATCATAGATCAATTTCATCTCTAAATAGATTCAGCGCAGATGGACGTCTTATAGAGATTTTCTGACTTTCGTCTGCTTGTTTTCATGGACATTGTCACATTTACCTTCATAAAAAACCAGGAGTGCTATATTTGATTTGATTAAAAACTCACCAATGACATATCAAAATTATCGACATTTTCAGTATTAACCGGCCAGAGATCCCTATAAAAGTTTATTTTTCAAACAAGTTATAAATGTTTTGAAGTTTTAGGGACACTTGAAGTCCAAGATAAAATGTCAAACTTTTAGTCTGCGAACAATTACATTTCGCTGTGCTTTAAATATACGAAATAGTTCATCGAACAAATAAAAGATTTCGGAATTAGCATCAAAAAATCCATAATTCATGAATAGAGCAATGAACCATCCGAATCGAAAAATTCAAATGCATTTTATTAAATTCTATAAGACTCCCATAAGAATTTTTTCAAATTCCATGAAACTCCCCACAGAAATTTTCTTTCAAACTACTGGAAAGGAAATTCTTATGCAAAAGTTTCATGGAACGCTTGAAATCCACGATAAAATATCTTTTAATCACACTCTGAAAGCTTAATCTTGAGCATATGCTTACATAGAGGTTTTTTATACGGACGAAATTCTCAATAGATTTCCGAAAAGCATAGGAAGCATATTTTGAATGAAAACTTCGCAAATAATGAAAAAATGATTTTGAGAATCTCCAAGCCAAAAAAATTTCTGTGCTCGAAACGATGCTTTTTTACTGATAATAAAATTCGATATTTTACCGGTTTACTTCAAGATAAGCGAGTAATTTCACATCACTAAAGGCATTCAAATAAACCACTCGCTCCCAATATCGTCGATCCAAATCAGCACAGTTAACAGAGTAAAGTGTAAAAATCACGGCATAACACTCAGAGAAGAGTGTTTCAATAATAAAATAGCATGAAGGATATAAAAGAGATGTCCTGAAACTCGATTCATCACTTCTTCAATTATACTCCTCAAAACTTATAAATATTCATTATAATTATTGTAAGCGACTGATTGGAGGTGATGAATGGTATCATAACTTTCTACTGGGAAGCGTCTATAGTGTACATAGTATTTTGACAAGGTATATGTGGTATATCATTACAGTACTTTAAGTATTTGTATTCAGAAATCTGAAGTAATAACATATTTCATGGTTGAATATATCTACTTAACAATTAATAGTTCAATAACCATTATTTCTTTTATACAGCAAGTGAAAAGAGTAAATAGCGTACAGAATGAAGGAAATTTACCTGTGTTTAACCGATTGTGAATCAGGATCTTCATTATTAACTATTAGATTATCATCTTTACATATTGGTATAGGAGCAAACATTTCAAAGGTGTGAGGTAAATTGCCAAATAGCAGTCTGAAAACAGGGAAAATTCTTGAATGAATGACATTTTGAAAATACTTCGCGATATATTTTAGCAAATTGTTAAGGAATATTCATCAATTACGCTATTAGCTTCACCTCATGACAGAATAAATTCTCGAATGTATACTGTGCAATTCGCAAACTGCTTGTCTACAAATAGCTTGATGAGTTCCAATTGTGCCATAAGAACCGATGAAAACTTCAAATAAACCAAACACCAATCGCCGAAGTGGATGATACTTATGCTTCAGAGCCTACAATAAATGCTTAAAAATAAGGGATTTATGAAGTCGTGTTTTTACAAAGCGCTATATATAAGCGAATAGGCAATAGCGACTGAGTCATGAGAGTTCTACTAAAGATTACTGTCAAATCTCTTAACCAAAAATAATACCAACGCAGAGATGGCAAAAGAAATCTATGACAAAAATTATAATAAAATCACTTTGAATTCCACATCGCAAAGAGAATTCGAAACATAGCAAGCAATTGCAGAAATAATGTAAAATTTTTAAAATGTACCAAATTCCAATATTTCTGCACCATCCCATAATATTTATTCGACCACTGCAGCATGTACTGCGGGATCTTTTCGAGATTTTCATCAAATTTAACTCTAAAAATGAAATCTTTTAAAAGATAGTGTAAAATAATAAAAGACAGTATCATTGGTAAAAACAATGAATAAAGCTTCCAACTATCAAACTTATAAAAGATAGGTATGAATATGAATAAAGACACTGATAATCTGTTAATCTATGACTCATAACTCATAATCATAATCTACAACTCATAACTATTGATAATTTGTAACTCAACATATAGAAATTTCGGAAGTACGAGAAATGACACACTTAATTCCTTCTTTGTTCATTCCTAAACGAATCTTCACCATACTCGATGCAAGCGAATTCCATACAGCAGCACGACATGCATCGTCCACCACTTCACTAACATCAACAGCACTTGCCAAATAGGCTGGAACACCCAGATCACATACTAAAAAACTTTGAAAAAGCTCCTTCCATTTCAGCTCTGCATCGGCTGTCCATCGAATTTCTGTTGGTGAGACATCACTAGAAAACAGAAATTATAATTTCGAAAAAAGTGTCTGTTAAGGTTGCAAATTACTGAGTTTGTCCGAAATTCACTTGTCTGACGAGTAAGATGTCATCAACACAGGCTTTTTCCTCTTATAAGTAGCATTGATGATCTTCACTTCACCGTTGATAATGTCACCTATCATCCGTCCTTCTATATGATCAAACTGATTCAGATGAAGCGTCCCCTGAAAGCGTTGTTTAAAGATGAAATTTATAAAATTTAAAAAAAAAAGAATCATGATCATTTATAATGTAATAGTAACAATATTTACAAGTAATTGATTAATGTTATCCAACATCATTATGATCTTTTATGGAATCCTATATCTTTTATTAGAATCTTATATTCTATAATTTTTATTTTTACAGTTACCTTCCCACAAATATACCCAGTTTTTTCGAAATCACCTTCGAAAGCCACTCCGGAATAACCATCCATTGCTGACAAGATCAAATGACCATGCTGCAAAATTGGAATTAATTCAAAATGTATTTCCAAAAAACGTATCTTATAGGAAACGACTTGGAAGACTATCAGCTTTCAAGATATATTTCAAACGGATCATAATTTAAACATTTTCAATGAATAAATCAGTATTAGAGAAACCACAATCATCCAATCTCATCTTCTATAAAAGATGAGCATACACATTACAATGAGTCTAGAAGGCTTTTTCCACAATGAATTTGCTATCCTTTAAAGCCTCTTACTTAGAAATCAAAAACACCATAACGCTCCATTACTTGAAAACAAACCACCAAGCGGTTGTTATCGAACTGTCCTTCCTGATATACGCCTTCGATGCTTATTAAAGTACCTTTGCCATGCCTTGAATCATTCTTCCACATACCCAAATAACGCTCTTCTGCAGTATTTTTTTTTTTAATATTTGATATATTTAGAAGCAGTATTTTGTATTATCGCTATGAATTAAAAGCATTAACAATTCTACTCCCATGAAGAACAGGTTTGAAAGCTGACAAACATTACTTCAGAATGTAGTTTTTTGCTTCCTATGCATTTCAATGGGTACAGCAAAGTATTCAGCAACAAAAATATTCCTTAAAGAAGAATCATATTGATTTCCGAAAATCGATAGAAAACAAATTTGGCAACTTTAACTTCCAGACAAAATAAGAAATGAGCCAGTACTATTGGTTGTAGAGACTCCATATCCTGAGCGCATCCCTGCTTGCCAACCACCGAAATATATTTCTGTCTGATCACCTTTAGATGTATGCAGTACACCATAACCATGTCTTAGTCCCTTTTGCATATAACCTTCATATGTGTCACCATTTGAAAATCTGAAAAAAAAAGTAACTAAATGAAATTACTGCTGTCAGATAAAGAAAAGACGGTATTAAAGGTACTGTATTGAAAAATTCGATCAAACAGTGAAAAACTGCAAGCATTCATTAGCTTCTCATATAATTTAAAAAATCGGACGTGATATGAGCTAGCCCATTTAAACAGCCATCACGCCAAAAACCCGTGTATATATCAACTTCCGATGTTTCTTCTTCCTTATCTTCAAAATGTGTGTTAATCCTACGCAAATTTCCACTTGCAATTATTGACATTTTTCCGAACCTGTAATTTCAGTTATTTTTAATAAAATATTGTTGCCAAAAACAAAAAACAGAAATATTCTCAAAAAAACAAAAATGCACTACAACTAAAAAGTATGCAATAAGACCAAGCTAAAAACTAAATTACTCATATAATTTGATTTTGCCCGGTTAACGGTCAACGAAAAATAAAATTTTCATAAATCATCTAGGAAAACGTAAACACAATACATAAGAAATTACACATAATTTATTATTTCAAAAAGAGAAAACATTAAACCATCAGTATAAATTATATGAAAACTAATAAACCCTTCTAAACGTCCATCAACAAAGTATCCTCGATATTTCCATTTATTCGGACAGATAAGATATCCTCTGCAATGAAAAAAATCGAAAAATTATTGATAAATTATGTGAGATACTAATGAAAAATCACAGAAATTACTATGCAACCATCAGGATACAATAACCTCAGCAAAGGATTTATAAATTCGATACAATTAGGCTATAAATAATATTTCTGTTATTTGACAGAAAGCAAGCTTTTAAAACAAAGAAACTAATGAATTCTACTTGAATAAAATCGGAATTATGTAAAAAAGAAGTCCATAATAGGGTAATTTTTTAGGCTAAAAATTCTTCAATCAAAAGAATTGTGAGAAAATTGAAAGCCTAATCGATGAAATAATCAAAAAAGCATCTCTTTTTAGGTTGATAGCAGAAAGCACAATTCAAAAGGAAACCTTCCGTGAGGTTTGCCATATAACCAATAACCATCATAAGTGCAACTTCCAAAATCAGGATGATGAGGCGAAAATCTGTAATAACCGCGTCGCTGTTCAGGTAGTTCGGTAGTATATCGTTCCAAAAAGTTATCTGTCATATACCGTTCGCCGAAATGTTTCCATTGTCGCATGGCATGCAGAAATGTATTCTGTAATGATAAAGAGATATTAAATCCTCAAATAAGACAAAATGTATAATAATACTGATTATCAAATTGCAATAGTGCTTATATGATTCGTTGTGAACTTAACGAATGATATTAGAGGTTAACTGTAGTAATTTATCACACCAACTAGATATCATATACGAATACGTATTAAACTTACACTACTCTAAGAAGAATTTAAAATTCTGCTTTTTATTGAAACATTTGAATCAATTAAAGAGAGATTAGAATTTATTTTTTACGAAATTTTTTACTGATCTCCAAGTCTCTCAATAATGTAAGAAATCTAATGGAAACTAAGCAAAGAACGTCCCATTTCCATACTTTCTTACTTTCCATCATCCAAATTTGCCTCAAAGTTTATTAAGAATGCAATCCAAATCCACTGTCTTAACAAACTGCATGAAGACTTGCAATTCATGCTCTTTCATGATATTTAATCAAAAATTTTTCCTTCGGTATATCATTACGAACGTGATAGTAATTTACAATAAACAGGAGATGTGTTTAACGATATGTATAATGGAAACATCGAAACATAGATTTGGGACTTATCCAATACCTTCCATTCAATATTTGCAAATCGAATATGAAATTTGTTTTCTGGACCAAATACCCGTACCAGATATTCGTTACCTTCTACCTCATTTACTTCTATCCATACCAGTGGAAAGTCCAGCACAATAATTTCTCGTCTCTGCAAATTTTTTAAACAATTTCTCTTCTACATCACACATCATCTTAAATTTCACAATTTTCACTATCGTAATAAGATATCCGATTTTATCAAAAATATCCGATTTTCGGTACAGTTGTCACGATAGCCCTACAGAGTATAACTCGTTCTCTGGCAAATCATTATCATCATCACCATATTACAATCAAATTTTTTAAAATAAATAAAAATGTTTGACTAGATCATATGAGCTTCTCAGATGTATAATATATTTCAAAAACATCTTGATAGCAAAAATCTTTTATAGTCTCCCTCAATCTTATCAATTTTATCATAAAATAATATTTGACTAGCTAAGCAATTGAGTCTTACCATCAATTTCATTATTTCCTTTTAAACAGAAATCTTTTAAGAGTTGAAAATTATAAAAAATTTTTTTTACAAAACCTCTATAACTGCGACAGCATCATTAAAAACAGCAACCGCAAGCCATCCACGTCTGACGGTGGTCCACGTTGAATTGCCATACACATTAATCACACCTGCTGTCTCTTGATGTTTATTTTCCGCTTTCCACAACAATAAACGTGTTGGTTGCTTGAGCTAAATAGAAAATATTCAATAAAAATGTTGCTAAATAAAATGATACTTTGTATAAAGATAATTTTGATGAGCGAATTTTTGAGCTGAAAGATAACGAACTAATCGAGCATGTGTAGGTGCACACTTCCAGAAATGGTAGGTATTATCACCGACGATAGTCAAATGATCCAGCCGGTGTTTGACAGATATCCAACTGCTATTCCACTCAGCTAAGAAAATGTCTTCGTTGCTCTGCAGTGTGTTTTGAGATTTTCGGGATATCTATAAATATCAAATGATTCGATCTGCTGCAATCAAGTTTTGTTTTTAAGTAATAATAACTATAATCATATAACAATTTTAATCAATGATATTTATTGATTTTAGTGAAATGAATTTCTGTTCATTATTGTTATGCTGTGAAAATTTTCACTAAAATCAATTATTTCCAGCAACTGTCAATTCAGATTTACAATAAGTATCATAACTAGGAATTCATTTTGCAAAATCATTCTAATAATAAAGACTTCAGAGAGAAACAGTAATCCTGGGAAGAGGGAGAAATTACCAGCAACTTTTATAAAATAAAAATATTTCATTATTTACTGAATAACCAAAATGCAATAATATTTAAGAAAATTACTCGCCAAATTTCTGTTTACTTATTTACTAATCTTTTACAAATTCTTTCTCAATTCAGCCGATACTCTCCATTCCATTCAATTGACTTTTTTTGAATTGCGAAAAGAGGAAGAAAACTGCATGATTTGATAAATTCAGCAGGTATTCAGCAATTTGTGGAATGTTGATGCGCTGGCAATCGCATCAAAATTTATCTTTTTACATGACGAAAGTTCGATGCAATTAGAGTAAAAAAATCAAACAGTTAAACAGCATATTTATTGACTGGTAATTTTTAAGATAAAAGAACTCCTTTCTATTACAATCATTACTTTTACTAATACTACTGTCGACAATAAGATCATAACGTAATGGAAACCAAAAATTTGATTAATTGCTTTAAAAAACATAAATCTTTTTTTGATGATGTGAAATAAATTTAACTAATCAAACTTATTTAAACTAAATTGACATAATCATTCTGTCCAATAAATCAATCTCAAGAAAAGAAAAGATCAGATTACTGTAATAAAAATCAAAAAAACTGAAAAATAAATGAAAAATTTGCAGTTGATGACTCAGCATCGGACGTACCATTAAAATTGGAACTCAAATTAATCCATATGTCCTGATGAGGTACATGAATTAACTTAAACCATTAACAAAAAACTTTTGTTATTAAGACTTTTTTTGATTCCATAGTTTTAAGCTCAGATAATAGTAACATTTCAAAAACAATATTATACCAAAAATTAGATAGATAAGGGATAAATAAATATTTGGTCAAATTCGGTAGGTAATGAAGTCATTAATGAAGTCGTAATTATTTCTCAAATCCAAAATTTCTAAATGTTTAAATATAATTGAGGAGAGATGAAAAGAAAGGTGTAAACTGATGTCTATTTTAAGGTTTATCAATAGACAGAAAATAAACTTAATGTTATTACAGAAATCAGAAGCGCTTTACAAACAAAATTACATTCATTTTTTGCAAACAAATCTTTATTAAAAGATATTCCAAAGAATGATCAGAAATTTCTATTGTTGAGTATTCATTAATAATTCTGTTTTATAAATCGAATAAAATAATCGCTGAAATATTTTTTGTAAAAATTATTTGAAAATTTTTTGGAGCAGTTGACCTTGAAATTGTCGGACAAATCGATAGCACTAACAGAACTGTTAAAAGAAGAAACAAGAAATCCAATTTAATCAAATTGCTATCGGATCTATTTAATAAAAGAGTGCAAAAAATAAATCATTCTCTCTTCTTCAAAGCTCTTTCTTTAGAACGTTATAATATTTTAATCAACAGTTCGTTTGTTCTAATTTGAAGAAATTCGTCCAAAAACAACATCAATACTTTAAGCAGAAAGCTTACATATGAAAAATGTTGGAATTCTATAAAAATCTTCTCTCTCTCTCTCAATGCAATGATTTCTTAAGGAAAAAAAATTTAAGAACAAAAACAAACAGTCTAAAAGAGTCATTTATTGTTTGAAAGGTCATTTATTGTTGAAAAGGTCATTTTTTTTACTTAGATTCATAAAATGTGTTATTTTTTGCAATATTAGTAGCACTTACATCAAGCAAACCACTAGAGAAAAAATTATCACTGAACTCCATATATTTAAAAATCAAATTACAAATATTGCAGGCAAATAATGATAGTTAAATTCATGATATATAACTCTCTGCTATAAAGGCAATTGAACAAACACTTATCTTATAACTCAAAAAAAAAAAATAACTCAAAAATTCAACCTCTACGAATTTTATGCGCATCGCAAATTAGCATCTTATGCAAATACTGCACTACTCAAGACTATCAGCTTTAAATTATAAGTGCCAATTTATCATTTTTTTTTTTCAATATCATGCGATAGTATATAATGTCACAAAACCGAGTTTTTAAAATGACTGTTTGAAAACAAACATGCAGTCAAAAAATTTCATCACATTTCTTCAATAAATACCGCATAAATTTCTCACTTCTTTTTTCTAAAATAAACTAAATTTATTGTTATGAATTCAAAAATTAATAAAACAATCAATCTTACTCGTTCTCTTGTTCCATTATACAACTTACTGCCCAGATAAGAACAAAATTTTAGAAATATGATGCATCTTTTGACTTTTTATGATCATAACTTCATGCAGAGTTCAATTTTTTTAAATAAAAATTTCACTGATTGATGCTCTTTCCACTGATCTGGGAACATAGAAATTTCTATGATGTCAATGATATTTTACTCCAATTTTACAATTCCCAAAATAGAGATCTTTCGTACCAATTTGGGGAATCTTTTAGTGGTCTGTAATGTAAACAGTAATAAAAAAAGGATTAGGATGTCCGTTCGATTTGATCTGGTAAAGAATTGATAAAATGATATTTCTATTTTGAAAATTTCTTTTTCATTCAACAAAATCAGCAGACGGAAATTTTATTCTGTAAATTGGAATTAAAGTCTACTTTAAATAATAATTCCTTATCGAGATTTTCCGTCACTCGATTACTCAAATCTTACAGTAATGAACATATCTTCAGAGATGCAGTGCTTTTGAATGCACTCAATGCTATTCGCCGAATATCGGCGTTTGTTATCTTTAAATCTGAAAATTAATTTCGCCATTAATTTTTTCAAAACAAAGCGAAGAAAACACCAAAGAACAAAATAAAGGGACATATAAAGCACAAAAGTACTTGAAAAGAACCAAATGAATTCCAGAAAAAACAAAGAATTTTCTCTATGTACATCATCAAAAACGATCTTCTTCAATTTATTTTATTTATTCTTTTTTATCTAGAGTAAATCGGTCGACTAAAATTAATGGTTTCAATACTTTGTGTTCTGATAAGAGATCTTGCACTTTAATGATTCTTTTACTGCTCATTTGAGACCAGATAAAATGAATCACAAATAAAATGACTTATATACCAAGTCAATTTCCTGAAAATTTCCAAGATCGTGTCAAAGGGTCTATTTTATCATAGTTCATCATTCTAGTTTTTTTTTTTTTTTTTGCAACATAATACATATTCTTCAATTTGTTCTTTAACTAATTTTATGATTTTCATTTATATAATGCTCACTAATTTTGTAAGCATTATATAAATGCGACAAAAACATTAAAATTTCTAAAATTTTTGAAATGAATTTTCAAAAAAAAAAAAAACTCCAAAAATTTATAACATTACCAATAAATTAGAACTCGAGACATGTTTCAAATTGCGCTCTTAAAATAATTACCTTCATAAAAATTTTTTTTGGGATGTTTTGAATTGAGGAGCTCTTAAAATGTCATGAAAAAACTCTTCAATCTAAGACTTGGAAAAAGGTTCAAAAATAAAAAAAAAAAACGCAGAAACACAAAAAAATTGTCAGTATGATGAAATGACTAAATGTTGCTTAGAGTTTTACAAAATTGAACAGTGAAATTTTTTAAAAATTTAAGACTTATAATATAACTTTTTTGTGATGCATAAAGATTGAAAATTTAGAACAATTTGAATACCCATATTCCACAGAATACTTCATTAGATTCCTCGTTACCATCGATATCATTTTAATGTGACAATGTCTTAACAGTAACTGCATTTCTAATCTTTATGTAGGCAGATAAAAAATTTTCACAGGACCTAAAACTTTTGTATTGCGATCAATTTGGTGACAAAAAAATTGCAGCATAATCACAGTGATCAGAATACTGACGTAACAATAGCATTACTAGTTGGCAAGAAGATATCAGGAACATTGTATTCTTACAAAATGATTGAGTATCGTCATCAAAATTATCTATTTGAATTCCTGGCTAGGTACTCAAAGTTCGTAGATTCATCATAGGAAATGTAACTCCACAACCTAAGCAGTACTTCATTATAATTAAGTTACATGTGGAAAAATAATGATTTTTCATTGCAATTAGAAATTCTGAATTCGAAAAGTCATATAACTTTAAATTTAAAACTCGACTAAATAAAAATTTTGAAATTGGTACATGAAAGAAAACTTGCACTTGGAATTTCTTTCATACAAAACGAAATTCCCAACTCTGGGGAAGTTAAATTAATAGCAAAATGAAACAAAAAAAGATAATTGTTCTGTCAACAGAAGTCGAACGCTATGAAAAATTGTTAATTACGATAAACTGAATAATCCATCGTTAATATAAACAGAAATGTATCCATTAATTCAAGGACTATCTCAATACTTATGTTTCCCACTCTTTTTGCCAAAAAATCCAGAAAATATAAAACTTTGGGAGTTCAAATGGCAATTCTATTTTTTTAATTGCTATTTCACCGTTCTGCACCGATCCTTTTTTCATTTTTCCAATTGGAATTTCAAGAAGTTAATGTTAGTACAAATATTTATTAAAGAGCGGAGATACAATGGAATTTACCAAATTGGGTATCAACGGCAATTACCAGAGATGGTTCCGCCCCTCTCTGGGAAAAAAAACTAAAAATTATTCTATAAATGGACTTAGTATTCCATTTAACTCACTGAGTTTGTTACATTGTTGAGGAAACATTCCTGCTATTCGACAAGTGTTCCCTTATTATTCAAGGAAACTGAATCATCGCAGGATGTCCATTTTTAGACCTTCCTCATTGACCATCATTGCTCTTGCGACATTTTTGTTGACGCCCGCCACATCTGATACTCTTTCTCTTGATTCCACAAAACCTATTATTTCAAAAAATAACTTATACCAGTATCCACCAGCGGGTAGGTATCATTTGTTGGTATCATTTATTTGATTATTTATATATGTTTAAAAAATTCGAGAAATCAAAATCATAATGAGTTAAAAAAGAAATGATGAATTAACTTATCGACCTAACAATTTGTTGACGAATTAATTATCTGTATAAAAAATTGACCTAGCACATACTTAGCAACATATGCTTCATCGCTGGTTTTTATCTTACATACTGAATGTTTTAATCTAGTCATAACTGCCTTTTATCTTCATATGATCAGCAATAAGCAACAAGTAGGAGTTCATGAAAACCAGATTACTTCAAATAAATGATGTGACATATTAATAAAGTTTTTCAAATAAATCTAAATCTAAGATAAAGATTAAGCAAAAAATACTAATAATGAACGATTACCGACAGGTTGATAATCAACCCACTGTAAAAATTTTCTCCATAGATAAACAACTGATATAGTTGCAGCTGAACTCATGAAGTTATTACGCAGAAATTAGAATTATTTTAAAGTTCAAGCAGTTTCATTTGTCTTTTCTCAGATATATGCATGGGTATAGCGATTTAATCAAGTGCAATCAAAGTGAATTTAGAGAAATCCAAAGGTTGAAAATGACAATTAGCACTTTAATCGCTAAAATAACTATAATCGTTTAAGAAAAAAAAAAAAAAAAACTATATTTCAGAGCCAAATTATCCACCGATAACTCCATATCCACTATCTGCAAAGTTACCAGCAAGTAGTAAATTTTGGTTTGAAGATGACGATTTGAAGATGCCAATGCTAGATTATAGTAGGACTTACGGTGATAAATTATTGGTACGGGTCAGTTCATTGTCAAATCCGAATAATTTTAATGGGTATAATAGAGATATGTTAGAATCAGGAACTATCAGTAATCCAGGTCATTACTACTTTCGAAGAGCTCATTTCGAAAAGGTTTGGTTTTATTTGGCACTTCAATACCAGAAGTATTTTTTTAGGACAACGACCATAATACTATTAATATGTCATCTTATTATGATACTTTCATATGATTTCATTGGTAAAAATTAATTAATGTAATTTCTATTCGCAAGAAACTATATAGTAAGAAGTCGGAAAACTGATTTCAGTTTTTAGCAGCTGATTTCATCTGACATTGCAACATTTATGCCAATGAATTTCACATGACTGTTGAATTTCAAATGAAAATAAGCAGTAATAGAGTGGTAATATTGTACTTGCATTTGCAAATATTCCTCGAATTTTTAACAGAAATGCACACTGAAAAAAATGTACTTTTTGTTCTTCAAGAAATTTTTGTAATTATATAATTACTTCTTCAATTAGTCTCCACAATTTTACATCAAAATAAACACTAAGTAATTTGGTGAATTTGAGTGTACACGAAATCGTAATTACCTTAACTTCTAACAGATAGTAATAGACGAAGTGTGTAAATCGTAAATTTAAACGAAAGAGCATGGAAAAGAGAAATCACCGTAGAAGAATAATGTCAATCTAATTTGACCTTCTTACTATTAACTGGTAATTTATTTAAACAAAGCTTCATTAATACTGGAATGTCTCTCTCTACATATCGCATTTCAGATCAATGCACCGACATGTCGCTTAGCTTCATGTCATGGACAATACCCAAATGACGGTAGTTTATTGGTGAGGAAGGAAAAGGGTGTTTTGAATGAAGAATGCGAACAAGTCTTTATTCAGATGAATGGCTGTATAGCTCACAAAGACTATCCGATCGGTATGGTATGCACCATTTGTTGTCAGTGTACTAAACAATTTATGAATGAAATGAATCATTCTCGAAGTTTTCTTACAACTGATTGGTTAACTAGAAAAAAATTTACATTCATTTAACTGTTAAAGTCTCTTTGTTTTTTAAACTTCACTATTTCTTATTCGTACAGTTCTTCGAATATTCAGTGAAGCTTTTATTCCTCCAGTTAAAATATTTAAATAACAAAACCTTCCGTATGGACAAAACAGCCTAAATATCAATTAAAACACTGAAAATTTCAGAAGTACAAATCTTCTACTTGACGAAATCTATTGAAATCAAACGAATAAAAAAAATTAGTTTAAATAAATGAGCATAGTCAGTGATTATAGACTTGATCATTGTGTAACGAGTGAAGATTCACCACTATATTTTTTATTTACTTTTGAGAAAGTAAAAAATTTCTGAAAAGTTTCCAGAAAATTCTAATCAGTAAATACTAGAGGGCCAAGAGAGTTTTAAAAAAATTATAGAAAATGTAAATAAGCTGCGCATTTGAAATCCTATTTTACTCATACTCATCCTGTAATCCCATTGTAATCCCATCATTTCATGTTATCTCTGTTAATAATGAGCTTTTTTTCTGTATAGAAAATATTTTTAATAAATTTATCATCATCTATTATTGAATTTTTTTATCAGTTTTCCGTGAAATGCTTATCCCCTTCACTACTCGAAACTTGAATTTCAATTAAATTGGATTTTAAAATGAACAATATTTTAAATTCACTGATTTCCTTCCATTCTTATCTCTACTTCGTCTTTTTTGCTTAAAACCTAAATTAAAATTTTTAAAGCTTACTCTAAAATTTCGCAAAGTTAGCTATTAACAATTCTCATCAGGTACATGCAATAATTCTTTGTGTATTCTTTTATTATTTGTAAATAATTTACTGCAAGATCAAGATTTTACAATTTACTGAAAAAAAAAAACAACTTGTCTTTGTCTCATATCTTTGTCCCACATGAAAACAAATTATTTGTAAATCATAATACAGGGATAAAAACTAAGAGCAAAAAAGACATGACTCAACAGAATAAGAATCAAAGAGAATGGTTTAATTTATAAAAAAAAATATAAAAGCAGAGAATAGAAATCAATTGCAATGGCGATTGACCATAATTTAATCATTGTTGCAATATCTCACATAATTCTTTGAAGCACTCTGATAGCGAAGAATCAAGAAACCAGTAATGTTGTTTATATTCCTTATCTATTGTTATGACTAGTTAAATAGTTTAGGTTCATTATACGCCATATTATTTATTCTAGATGATATCATTACTTTGACTTTGGTGTTAAAATCTATTCTTACCTCTAAGTTGCTACCAATTCCAACAAGATCGGTAAATTTGCATGGACTGTTGAAAGCCAACTGAAACAATTGCCGCAAACGAATTTCCTGATTATTTTCTCCAATATCATAGCATAAGCATATTTTTTTCACTTCCTCAACCAGTTCTTCACTGAAACAACATAACTTTCAACGAATATCAAGAACACCAAAAAAATTTGCCAAAAGCTAACACGCATAAAGCGAGAAAATTAATGAAAAATAAAAAACCCAATGCTGCCCACATGAAGTATCTAGTTAAGTAATTCAACTTCCTCAAAAAAATCAGTACAGTGGTGTAGAAACAAGGATTTCTTTAATGTGGTAGGAATAGAAAACACAATAGTTCAATAAAATAAAGAATACGAATTGAGAAAACTGTCTAGAACAACTATATCTATCAATGCTACAATGAATAATCTCAAAATTATACCAGAAATCTTGGATTTTAGGAAATTGAACTGGAGTTTAAATGCTTATGTAATCAAGAATAAAAATCTAAAATCAAGTATGCAGAATTTCTCACTCTAAGTTCTATAGTTAGTTGCAAGTTTTTTTTTAGCATAGAACACAATAAGCACAATTATTTCCCAACAAAAATCCATTCAATCTAAACTTGAAGAAGATTACACTTAAAAGTTAATTATAGCTATCGCTTTCCACATGTTCTATTTTCGTTAGGAAAAGATATTGAAAAATCATATCTGCTAATACCAGCAATAATATTGGCCAAATCAGTTCGATGGATTTCATCTCTGTATAAATTTTCTCTTTTTATTATTAACTTTTCAAATATTAAGGACATTTTTATAACGGATTTCGAATTGTAAGAAAACCATCAATCAAAATAATTCAAATTTATGGGACTATGCTATAAAATAATTAAGGCTGCTAGGATAATTGCATTCTTTCAAAGTTTAAATCAGTAATTGAATTATAGCGAGAAAATTTAGTAATAAATATTGACTAAAGGGAAGATTCCTAAAAAACTTTTAAAGAATTTCCATTGCTTCGAACTTACTTTTTTCCTTCGCAGATCAATAAAAAATATTGTGCAAAAGAAGCACGAAAAAATGTTGATTGAATTACTTAAACGTTATGACAGCAAATTTAAATTTAACACATGCATAAAACAGTCACTTTCTTCTTTATGAGGTGCTAGTATTTCTGATCCAAACCCAAAGTGTATCGGTCGGTAAAAGAACATGAAATACCATACAAGATGGAAATTTAAATAATTATTTTTCAAAATTCCCACTCAACGAATCTCTTAAAGAAATATTTTTAAAAATTTCTTAAAATCACTTATTATGGAGTGTGATGTTAATCATACTCTCATATGAACTGAAGTGAATAGAATTCATAATCAGCTGACAATGCCATTTTTACTGATAGTGATTTATAATACGATTGAAATTGTTTCATATTGCTAAAAGTAGTAATTATTACCTATTTGCTAAGATCACTTATATGCAAATTTATAAGCTGATAATAAAAATAAATAATGAGCAAATATCCGCATTTAACAAATTTATAATAAAGTTTCTCTAACAACGTTTAAAAAATATTGAAAATATTAAATGGAAAAAAGTATCTGAAATATACGAATTAAATGTACACAACAAAAACAAACTTACAATAATTTCTACATATTATTTTGCTATATTATTATAAAGTGTTAAAAAGTCATACCCCATATCGAGTTCAGTGAAACATCCATAAGCAAGGCATTCTACAAAATCAGCATGAAACTCGAAAAGAGCATTGAAGAAGTATTTGTTTATGTGAGTTTTCAAAGCTTTTCCAATAGACAGAGAGCCTGTATCACAAAGATTGTCACGTATCATTTTTATAAATCTGAAAGATTAAAACAGATCATATTCAAGCCATTTTCAGTCAAAAATGTATAAAATTATGAATCCACTTAATGATTTTTTTAAAGCTACTATTTATCTAAAAGTGAAGTTCAATTGTAATTCTATACGCTGCTCATCTGCTAAAGAACTCGTAAATTTTTTAAACTTGATGAACGTATTTATATATATATATATAAACAATTGAAAACTACCTGATGACATGGATGAAATATCCTGCTGATGACAAAGTCAACTTTTTGAGTAATTTCGACAAAGACGGATTATTTACTGTGTGACCTAAAAACGCTGAAGTAAGTAAGATGTATTAACTAAATCAACTTCTCACAGATTTTCATGCAAAACAGTTCATAGAGAACTACACAATTTAAAGATTCAAGAAGAAAACAATTTTACTTCTTCCTTGCATTTTATGACAAATTTTGCAGATCCACTCCATAAAATCCGCATAACGAAAGAAAACGAACATTCGTAGATGTTCATCGACTTCACATGTTAACTGATGTACTCCAACTGCAAGACTCTTATTTGCAATTAAAATCCAATTCGGCCAGCCAATCTGCAATCAAGATCACGAATTTCAAAAACACGTATGTATCATCTGACTATATTTTTAAGACAAAAAAAAGAAGTATATCACAATATGCAACAAGACAAATAAGATCAAAGAATTCGAAGCAATCATAGATTATAGAAATTTATAATCTCGTTTTTAAAAGATATAAACATGTAGCTCGCGTTTGCGTGAGTCTTATAAAATAAGAATGTAAAGGAAAATTGGATTGCAAATCGAAAAATAAAACGGAAATGGAACCTCTTTTGGTAATGATACTAACTGTGGTGATTTCTCCGCAGTATTATTTCCGCAAAGATAGAGCATGCCAGAACTTGCCATACAACCAACAACAACAACACCTGTCTGACAACCACTTGCGAATGCATCCAAAACGAAAGAGTGGCTTCCAACCTGCAAATCAACCGATAACGATTGAATATATAATTCAGATTACGATTCCTTTAAAAGTACCAATATTACAGATCAAATATGAAGCAAAAATTCTTATGCAACCATTATATCTGCAAAATGACTAAAGAAACTTTTAAATGAAAGAAATTAACTTTAAAAAGTGTTGGCTTCGTTACATGTGACAAGTTTGCTAGTTTTAGCTGTCCATCACTGTTTGATCCCCACACATATAACTAAAAACTTCAAATCAGTTTATTGGAACGGTCTTTAACATTGATAAAAATAAATCAGTCAAGCTTGATTTCCTAAAATTTGCCTAACCTAACCTTACAGAATTTTGGAAATGATATAAGCAAAAATAATAGTTCTAATCAAAAAATGATAGCGATACTGGTGGTAATCTAAAGAATAACCTTCCCAGCTGCCGTGAGTGCTATGGTATGATCGTCTCCTGCAGCCACTTTCACACAATATATATTGAATAAATCAACTACTTTGAATGGCACTCTCCTAAAATAAAATCAAAAAAAAAAAACTCCATTTTATATATCGAAAGCTTGTTGAAAATATTAATGGTGCACTAACAAAACAATTTATGAAAAATTTTCCTAATTGATACCTTACTGCCAAATCACCATGTCCCAGTTGACCATTTTCATTAGAGCCCCACGTCCAAATTTCTGGCAATAAGTTCGGATCATCCGGTAAATCGGTAAGCGAAACTCTTTTATCCGACTTTGAAGGGCTCACATCGTAAACATTACAACTTGATGACAAACCTTTTGTATCTGAAAACAATTTCTCAACAGATGGAATCATTTTGATGATAAATGCAAAAGTAAAACATTGGGAATAACATTATGCAAGTTAAAGTCGATAAACGATGATTTCCCGGAAGAACATTCACAGAAATTTTTCTATTTACCGGATAATCCAAATACAATCATAATACAATTGCCATAATGCAATTGTCACAGCAAATAAGTTATTTTCGTCTCTTTGACAAACGGAAAATATATATATTTAAGGTAGAAGCGAGAACTTTATAAGTCATGCAAAATCAAAAAATTTTTATTCACATAAAAATTCTGCTTGAATAATGCTGTCATTTTTTATTGCTTAAAATTATTGCTTGTACAAAACTTACTTGTGTGTTGCATATAATACATATCAGGTAGATTCTCTATTGAAACGAATATCGAATTTTTCTCAAGTCCATCCCGAACGTTAATATTTTTTATTTCCGTCATTTCGAATTCGTCAAACAAACTTTGTTTCCATGATTTTACTATAGCAATTTTGTTTGAATGTGATGAACCACAGTAAGGAAGTGTTTGGTGTTGTCTTAAACTGAATGCATACGAGTTATTTAGGAAATAAAAAAAGGCTATTTATAGCAAAATATATCTATCTCTCTTTATAAAATCTAAGAAATAAAACTCAGCGAAGTGATCACCTGTTATCTCTATCCTCAAGCAAACATGAGTTTTGAATACCGAAACTTGCTTTCACAGCCAATGCTTTTTCACAATTTGAAAATGAAGCTTGTGATTCATTTTTCTAAAACAATTGTTTTTGTGTTGATAGTCTAAGAAATTCTTTTTTTTTAATAAATTTCATTTGGAATCAGCAAAAGATTCAACGAAACTAAAAGTTCCACGCTTATGGAAGAAGTTATTTTATGAAGATAGAGTGATAAAATGTGACACATATTCCGAGAAAGCAATTTCTGCATCGTAACTATACTGAATGAAAAAAACAGCCAGAACCTGGTCAGCTATACACATTAATGTACTCAGTCGCAGCTCATACTCTTCTCGACATTTTCCACACTTGTTTGATCTCTGAATTTCCAAAGTTGGTGAATTTTCAACAACGGTATCATTTTTTTCATCAATAAAAGGAATCGCCAAGCAAACAAAGTGTTTTCTAAAAAAACTTCTATGAAACTATAATGAATAAAATACTTATAATAAAAACTGTTTGAAAGCTATTCAAACCTTCCAGCGCAGAGCTGTAAAATCTTGCGTTTTGATGCAAGATGTAAAGGTCGCACTTGAACGCGTCCCAGTGAATCAAATTCTAATCTTCCACCACCATATTTCCATAACTGATCATAAAAATCAGTAACGCAAACCTCCGATGCAGATGTCTGGACAAGTCTCACCTTCAGTAACCTAAACTGAAACTAAGGATAAAAATATAGAAAGACGGGCTGAATAATAGTATCACTTTTTTGATCTTTTTGAAAGGAACTGATAAGGAAAAAAATTTCTTTTTTTTAAAAAAAGATTACTATGTTTTTTTTTAGTAAAAATGAGCAGTGTGGACTAATCATTATAAAAATGTTTGAAAAATTTTGTCAGTGCACATAATGTTTTTATTGTATTTATTCAAAGTGATTTTCAACGAACTGAAAAATTTCTTACTCAGAATTAGTAACTGAAGATCCATGAGAACAAACAGCCAATGGCGTGACTAATTCAATTTCACGTAAAGATTCAATCGGATTTGGAGAAATTACGCCACATTCACCGTAACTAGTATGTCCACAACCGAAAAGACGACCTTCTTCACTTACCAAAAATAATTTTTCATAAGCAGCATGGAATGAGATGAAACGAAATGAAGAAAACCAAGTTTCCGTTAAATATGGTTTCTTGATACCAGATGACGTATATGTGTACTAAAAGGAAAGTTTCACAACGAAAATCTAACAAGTTGAATAACAACAGCAAATTATTCGTTGACTTTGTATTTGACATTTCAAAACATTATCCTCGGTACTTCAGAAAAAAACATAAGTTAGTTAATTAAATGCAAGCAATCGAAAAACAGCATTAAAAAACATACCACAGCACCATCCTCTAAAGTAAGAACGTCATCGTGATAAATTACAACATCTTTTGAAGTTGAAACTGTTGAATCCGCTAATATTTTCCATCCTTTAGTGTAAATTTCTTCAGATCCATATTCCCAAGAAGTGAATATCAGTCCCATTCAGTGTGCCCACTTTGCTATATTTCATAAGCAAAAGCGTCAGAAATTTTTGAATTCTACAACATTCTGAATACTAATTATATTGATTTATAAATGAAAAGATTGAAAATTATTTCTCGAACAAATTTAATATTAATAAAATTGTCACGACCTTTTGTTTAAATATGAAAAAAAAAATTTGGATTGAAATATATAAAAAATCCACAAACATTTAAAGTTGAGGTAATATGTTTGTAAGTTTGTGGTAAAATACAAAGCGAAGACATATTTCATTTGAGGAATTCTTGAAATAAAATAAAGGCAAAAAAAAATTTGTAAATTTTAACTTATGTAATAAATGATTCAATATAAAAACAAACAAATACAACAGAAAAACTCGATAATTTTTTTCCATATAAATAATTCAAAAAACCGAAAGGATTTGTGAATAGTAGAAGAATAAGTGAATGAAATGATTTGCAGAGAGAGATTAAAACCATCAGACAATGGCAATATCAACATTACTCTGATCAGCAATTTTATGATTACATTAAAATTTTGTTGATGAATCATCTGTAAAAACTATTTTGTTGTTTAAATATATCACGTGCACGAAATACCTATGTCGTATTTTTGTTTCTCTTATAACTCAAACTAAAGCAAACAAGATACTTCTGTACCATCTTAACTCAAGCAACTGAGTAAACATTGTGGATACAAAATAGAATTATCTGTTTCTACACAAATAAGTAAAATATCGAGTCTCCTTGCTATCAGGAAATCCTTAAACAGCGTAACAGCATGCTGTAATCGAAAGTCCTAAAAAGTAGAATAAATATTAAGTTTCAAGAAATTTTAAAAACGATCGATTCATTTTAAAACTTTTAATCGAGAAAAGGATTTATATCACAGAAATACCAGTATTGTTATCACAAGTACCAAACTGTTATTACTAAAATTATTTCAAACAAGACCCTAATTTAGTATCATTTGACTTGAGCTCATGAGATTAATTCAGAATTTTCACATATAGTTTTTTCTTTTCCTCAATAACTTCGTGTTGCTTTATCGCATTTCGCTTCAAACTACTTGAAGACAGAAACATTACGAAAAAATTTAAATTGAAAGAACGATGACAACTATGAACTTCAGAATCCGCATGTTATGTCCACGATTCTATATTTTCAGGAAAAGTATCTATTTCTTATATTTATTGTTTCGATCCTAGTAGCATAATTGGATTCCTACCCGAAATTGGAAATTCGGAAAAATGAAAGAAAAAGAAAAGAATGGAAATCGTATTGTTTCGTCGAGAATTTATTTTCAAATATAGCTTAAAAAAAAAAAAAAAAATCGGTAAATGATGCAAAAGAAAAACAAATCAAAAAATTTATGATGAATATTATTTTAAAATATAATAATTATGAGCAAGTTTTTTCCTAATTCTATTTGTTGTAACAAGCATCCTAAAAGTTTTTCTATTGCAAAAAATTTTTTCCTAAAAGTTTTTTCATTCTTGTTTTTCCATAACAAGCATCCTAAAAGTTTTTCCATTAAAGCCAAGAATTGTCCGACATTTTTCAATTATTTGAAAATAACAAAAAAACAGCTTATTAAGCCCAATAAACATGATATTATAATTAAACTTCGTATGATTAACTTTAGATATTAATGAAGGAGTAATTAAGCTTCGTATGATTAATTTCAAATACTATTTAATGATAATGAGGTGAACTACGTCGTCCAATGTCATTGCATAAATATTATGAAAATCATCTGACATAATATGCATTCAGGCTATTAATCATCACTGAGTTTGCATATACTTTGGAAATTTCCTGGAAATAAAAAAAAGCGCAAACTATAGAAACTATTAACTGATAACCGTATAGCAAAGTTTTAATATTACGATACGAAAAGTGTAAGACTAAAACAGTGTAGCAATAAATTATGTAAGCTCGAAGTAATGGAATGCAAATATGAAAGCAGATATAGTCACACAATCTATTTTCTTATCTTTTCAGTTATTTTTACCTTTATAATATCATTTCCACTCAAATTGAAGTAACTATCTTTATCTTTACAGTACCAATTCCATTTATTTTCTTATCTACTCACTTATTTTTACCTTCATAGTATCATTTCCGCTCAAATTGAAGTACTATCTTTACCTCTATAGTATCATTTCCGCTCAAATTGAAGTACTATCTTTACAGTACCATTACAGTACCACTTTTTTACGCTTATTTTCTTATCTTTCTACTTATTTTTACTTTTACAGTACCACGTTCGCTTAAATTGAAGTACTATGATACAGTGAGCTCATTTACATAATTGAGACATAATTGCAAAAACGTAGAAAATTTTAACAATGAGGAGTTTATCAAACGAATGTGAAATGAATGATCATTGAAAAATGGAATAATGAAAAAAGTTGTGTGAAAATGTAATGTAAATTATAAAAGGGAAAATTGACATGGAAGGGAAGAGGAATTGAATAGAGTGACTATAATGACTGAGATATCATCAATGCATGCAATAATTTATCGTTTTTTAAATATATTATTCATTGAAATGAAAAGTTATATAAACGATAACAACCATCAAAATAATGCAAAAAAAAAAAAAGCTATTATTAGATGCTAAAATACATTTCAATAATTCCAAAATAGAGCGAAATACCTATACATGATGAACATTTGAAATAAATTTCCATAAAAATTAAAATGCATTATTTCCATAATCTGACTGCTGAAAGCAACAAACTCAACAACAGGTCCACAATGCAATATTAACATTCCTTCGAACTGGGTGAAGCTATCGTTATGAATAATATATTAAAAATATTTAAAAACATATAAATCCAGCGATGAATTTCAGTAAATTATGTTATGATAGTACTAGTTTAACCTAGTTTATAGATTAGGTGAAAGGTCACCACACAAAATGACATCATTTTCAATTACTGTTTTGCATTAAATCACAATCAACAGTACAGATAAAACAGTTTTTTTTTTTTTTTTAATTTTAGTTTTTCTTTTTTTTTTTTTATTTTTTAAATTTTAAAAATGAAATTAGAAGAATGTATGATTGAAAATTATGAAAGATTTTATCTCAAGGATTAAAAAGTGCAGAATGATTCGTTGTTTTATTAAATCTAGAACAACAATATCTTTCATTGAGTATTTGAAAATTATTTTAATCCTGAAATTGTGAACAAATTGTTTCAATTTCCTCTCGAATCTGTGCCATTGACCATCGATTTGAGGCTTCCGTTGTGAAACAGCTTCGTTGCAAAATCTGTAAACGTTTTGGCATTGCATCCGGTGGTGGTATCCGATATCCGTCCTTCACCTAAATTCTGCAATTTTTATTTCAAAAACAGGAATAAATAAAAAAGTAGTTGATTTTTATCCTTTACACTTTTTTTTTGGTAAAAAAAAAAATTGACTTATCTTGTAGTTGCAATTCAACTTCACTTCCATTTGAAATATTTTGACCCTTTTTCATGATTCTGAAATGAAGCTTACATTCACAATAACTTCAGCGACCGTCATGCCACAATATGGTTCCGCACCATTTGTAAATATCTCCCATAGTAATATCCCATAACTGAATACATCTGATTTTGTCGTATATATTGCACTTCGTATCGTTTCTGGTGCTAGCCATCTATATCGCAATCAAAAGTTCCTCATCACTTTATATTAATTAAATTAATTACGATATGATAAATTAATTTTCTTTATAACTCTAATTGTATTTGATTTATTTTTTCAATAGAAAAATGCAGGATATGCTTTTGCTATTGTTGGAAAGGAAAAGTCAACAATTACTTCGCATGCTATTTCTATAAAGATTTTTTAGCTACTTAAAAGATCCATCTTATTTTGAAATGACAACGATCAAAATAAAACTATTTGAAAGAAAAATAGTGTGGGAAGTGGAAAAATATCATTAGATAAGGCCTTTCATGACCCATAAATGATGATGATGCGAATATACAAATTGGTTAACAAGTTCCATTGAATTGTCACTTCGATTATATTATTATTTAACAAAATATCAGTATTACAAACTGAAATGTCATATTTTTCTGATGGATTGAAATGTAAACCATTGATGAACTTGTTCATTAAATTTTCCCTTTGTTACACTTTTTAAATTTAATTTCAAATTTCAAAACAGGATTCCACACGGACCGTAAATAGAATATTTTCAAGAAAATCAAGCTTAAATTTGCAGGTGAAAGTTGTGAATTGCTGATGATTTTAATTTCGAAAAAAATATATCAATATTTAATCTTTAATTGCAAAATATTTTGAGGATTATGATCAAACTCTTATCTATGAGAAAAGCCACAGCGATAAGTAGCAGTAGCAGGTTATAAGTGATAAGCTTATATGTAGTCATTTTAGCACACATTTTTTAGATATATTAAACCTTATGGGCAAATTCTGTTTCAGCCGCGTCATTTTGTATTTTTCATCTTGTTTTTTAATTTCTCATGATAAGTTGAAATCGGAAATTTTGATGCACATATCTTCCACTAAGCAATTTCTTAAAATTGCTTTAAATTTGAAGTATACTATTCATGTTTTTCTCATATTGTTTGAAGGCCGAAAAAATCTTTGATCAAATAATTATCGAAGATTACCGCAATTGTAATGTTTCCATTTGCAAATCTTCATTTCACTTCCTAATGTTTTTGCCTTGTTTGTATTAATGATGATAAGTTACTGGTAGTTGAGTCATTTTTGAGAGAGACCTTGCTGAAATATCTCGATGAATGACCCCATTGTTGTGAAGGAATTCCAATCCCGATGCAATATCCAGACAGAAATACAATTTTTCGCGAGTACTTAATGTTGAGCCCTTTGTTACCAGAAATGCATCTAGACTTCCATCTTTCAGTAATTCCATCAACAACATTATTGGTTCCTTCAACAATTCCAGCATTTAAATTAACTTTTGGATTGGAATTTTTTAAAATGGAAAGAAAATAAAGTTTCATTTGAACGACAACGCCGTCTTGGATTAATTTTTTAGGAAACATGGCTATTGTGAGCTGGTCTTTTACCAACCTTTTTTATTTCAGCATTTTGAATCACATTTGATAGCTATATAATACCTTACTAATCGCAATTCCATAGAGATGAACAATGTTTGGATGTTCCAATTTACGCATTATACGCGCTTCTCGACAGATCTGCTCTACGGCATTTCGATCTAATCTGCGTCCTTTGCGTACTTTAACCGCAACCTTTATCAATTTAATGTTTATCAGTTATTATTCAAAAATTTATTTCGAAAAACGTGTTAAAATTAACAATTTTTATGTTTCAACATAGTGAAACCGAATTCTAATGGTGAGACCGAATTGTTCCTTTCTCAAATTTAAAGAGTTCGTATAATTTGAAGAAGACATTTTTGAATAGAATTTTTTATTACCTCTTTCTGCCTTTCCTTATCCTTAAAGGTACCTCTGTAAACAGCGGACATTGCGCCCTCTCCTAACAATTCATCAAGTTCTATCTGTAATATATTTCTTTTTGCTGAGTAAAAATTCTGACTTTGAGACGTATAGTAGAAAGAATTGTACATCCTAGTTAAACACCTGTTTTGTCCTGTGATTAGGATTAAGGAATTTGCTTACCTGTTCATGCCTCACTTCCCAGCTCTGTCGAGGAACAGCATACAAAAGCACAGGACCGCTCTCATTGGTTATTGGGTCTTTAGTAATGAAATGATATCTAAACTGAAGAGATAAGATTGGAGGGTAAAGTTTTTGTTTAAATTTCTAAATATTTTGATGTTTTAAATGTGATCCAAAATTAATAGAGATATAATTTTTTTTCGAATTTTTTCATCACTACCAGAAAATAATAATTTTTCATCTTTTTAGAGAATATAAATATTTCAGTCATAAAATGATTTATACTTTATCAATTCACAGATAGAAAAAAATCGGCGTTTTTCGATGAAAACTTTTCCATCAACTTGACAGATAATGAAATGCATTGTCTTGTTATTCCATCTTATCGACAGCACTGGTTGGATTCCCTGATTTCATTAATTTCATGCAAAAATTTAATGGCAAGTCTTCAATTTTATTTTATTCTTGCCTTTAGATGGCATCATTTTAGGATTGCATACGGTTGGCATTAGTTCTTTCTTAGTTCTATCAGTTTTATGTAGCTATTCAAAATACATGACCTATTGTTGTTATTTAGATCAGATTGCTGTATTTGTTTGAACTTCTTATTTAATTTTTTTCTTGTCTTTCATTTGTGCCGGTTATATTACCTAGAGCTACTAAGCTATTTAATTGTTCTTTGGAGTTTTCTTGTTTTGGATTACCTTTATAATGTTGAATTTGTAGTTTTATTTAAGCGGAATTATTTTGAATGCTGCTTAGATATTGTATTACATCTTACTTATTACGTTGTAGCTCTTCCATATACTTTAATACCTTCGTTATACTTTAAGACCGCAAAGCTGCTGAAGTGTGCTAAGTTGGTCACATTCCAAGCTTCAGTTAAGTGTAAGATAGATTTTTAGAGATATCAGGACTAAACTAAATTAAACATCTTTAATCTACTTGAAAATATCAAAAAAAGACTGAATCACACTTCTCTCTTTTCGATTTCTGTTTCACGAACTAAAAATTGACCGTTCTTATAGAGCAAAGTGTTTATATCTTTACGTGGCAACAATCCATGATACCATTCAGCAAATTCCAATTCTAAATTATTCACAATGATTTTGATTAGTTATCATTAATTAGTTTGATGCGTTACTGATAAACTATAGCCCTATCTTTAGTTTGGCTCTGGGAATTTTTTTATCGTAGAGGAATGAAGGAGTAACCCGGCTCTCTATGTATCATTGAAATTTCTTTTAGTAGCGGTTTTAAATTAAACCGCTTCTGAGCTAAGCAACAACAAACAATCAATGAAACTGCTCAGTTTAGCATTTTAAAATCTAAACTTCTTTTAAGAGCATTTGTTTAACACATTTAACACCAACCAACAGGAAGTGCATTTTTTAGAATTACTATCTTATATTCTCCTGGAAAATTCTTCTTAACTTTTTCTTTTTCAGATCTCAAATAAAAGTTTTTACGAGTGAATTTTTTGTCAAATTTATGACAGATAATTTTTCGTTTATATTTTAAGTTTTATGCAATTGATATTATATTTTTAATCGGTTTATCCTTTGAAATCTTCCTTTGTATTATGTGTTGACAAAGCCTATCAACTTCAGAAAATTCAAAAGCTCTCAGTTGCAAGACAGTTTTTTTGATTCTATTTTAAGAGACCTGTCAAAATGAACTTTTTAAGGAAATCTTAGTTGACGATAACAGATTTAGCTGACTATATTAGTTAAATAAAACAACAAAATTGTCATTTGGCTGACTTATTATTTAAAAAGAAAGTCATTATATTTTTTGAGTCAAGTTTTTGCAGGAATTCACTGTAATTTGCATGTATTGGACTAAGGTCATATTTAATATTCTATTAGTGCCAAACATTCAAAAAATTAATTACCACTTAATAACTAATAGTTCTTATCATACATTGCTTTGACAAAATGAAAACAATATTGATAAAAAATAGCAGATTTCCACCGAAATAATGCAAAATTGTTTCGTAGGAGATATTCGGAAAGCAGATGTCACATGCCGCCAATTCTGCTCGCAGATATGTTTTGCAACGCAGTGTGATTATGTCATCATATTCGTGCTAAGATTTTTTTAATAATGATTTGCAAAATTGAAAGATTGCAGCCCGACAAAAATAATCTTCTCAAAAACTGATTATTCAATTACTCCATATCTAATCAAATTTAGCTGAAAACACTGCGTTTCATCGAAAAAGATCTCTAATTTTTGATTTTTTTTGTCAAATACTATCCGGCGATTTAAAAATTTTTCCACTCACAATTGTTCAAATTTTCTTGCAGAACAATTTTTCGAGAAATTATCAAACATTAAAAACTTAAAAAAAAATATTTTCACATACAAATACCGATATTTTTGCATTATATCAATATTTGAAAAAGGTTAACTCAGAATAGATTCATTGCAGTGAAGATTTGGTAACATTTGGTGACTCTTTTAAGTTTTCAGCGCAACTATCTGTTCCCAAAGCATCCAATCGGTTTTGAGGATTAGAGAAAATCCAGTGCAATTTCTGCTGGAAAGAAGAAGCGTCAAATGTGTGTTTTACCATCAAATGTATCAACTGAAAAACGAATAGTATAGAATACATTTTTGGTCAAAGCCAAGCCTATTTCTCACTTCAGTGCATTTTGTTCTCTTTGTTCCTTTCTTACAGTTATTGCATGGATAATCTTTGCATTGAGCAACATTAAAAGGCCTTATCTTCCCTTGGCTTTGTTACTACTCCCTTTTCTCTTCCATAGATTAGGATGCAATGCAAAAAGAGGCCAAGAAAATTGGCGAGAAACGAAAAGTATTTGATAAAAATTCTTGATCCTTCCTTTTCTTTTATCGTTTAATCGCATTTTTAAAGCACCTAACAGTAAAATGAAGTGAAAGAGCAAAAGTGGAGTATGAAGTCAAATTACTGCTCCAAATACAAATAATATAAAAAAGAATTATTGAATTTGAAATTTCTTGAGAATGAAATGCAGAGAAATAGATGATAATGTCAAAAGATTAGTAGATAAGGTTTATGGAAGAATAACTTCTTAAATTGAAATGCTAGCGTGAATACAGACGCGAACTTTCTCTCTTAATGCATGAAAAGTAACAAACGAATTATGCGGTGATGTGTACTCATTCATTTTACAAACAGTGGAAGTATTTGTATACATCACGATGATTTAATTAATTTTGAAATACGTCATCAAAATCAACAAAATAACTAACAATGATGTTGATAAATTTGCCTCTATAATGGTAAATTTGCCTACATTTTTCAGAAACCAAAAGTTTATTTTTGATAACTCTTCTAGCAAACAAAATTCCTTCACACTCAATTTATTGACACAAGCTTGTTTTTGTCACATCTTAGATAATGTTTTTGTCACATAATCGTTTGAATTCAAAAAAGCACTAAAACCAACAAAATTATATTGCGGGAGAGTGTTTCAAAGTGTCAAATTAAGAACATTGATAATGAAAGAATAAGCGAGCGAATTTTTATTTCTAAAACAGGCAAATTTTGTTATGCAAATGATTTGATGGCATGAATAAAACTGATTTAAGTTTGAGAATGATAATTATTAGTTTGATGGTAATGGCCAGTCGACCCAGCGTTAAGCATAGGAAAACTACTTCACAAAAGGTTGGAAATAATGAAGCAATTTAAGGATATCGTACCTGCTGTGATTGGTGTTCCTTTAATGAAATCGTACTTGATATCGTACTTGCTATGACAGTGTTCTTTAATGAAATCCCCTATGCTAGATGATTTCGGTAGAAAGTAGTTAAGTCTTGAAAAAAGGCATTCTTTGTTACTCTTCAGTTTAATTAAAAAAAACATTTGTTTGCTAATTAAATTGGTTTAGATATATATCATTCCTTATAGTAGTGTTACATATATAAGAAAAAGTTTCATCCTAATGAAGTTTTCCAGTCTCTCATTAGATATGTTAATGGTTTAAAATCCCGTAGTTATAAAGCATTTTTTATGAGAGTGATACAGAAGCTGATGGATTTTTTTCTGATCGAATTTTTTTATGAGTCTTTTTTAAGGCTTCATTTAGTTTATTTAACACACCAAATCTTGTGATTATAATGTGTTTATAGGATAGTGTGGAACCTGGTGAAAAGCCAGCTGATTTTGTAGCTCTTATTGCTAAGCAAAGTTTAACAAAAATCCGCCAAACGCATTTTGAGCGTCTCATAGCAGCAACCGCAATCAACAGTTCAAATACGGCAACATTTCTCGCGCAAATTGTATGATTTAAATTCTTTTCTTTCTTCCTCTCTCTCTTTAAAACATATTGAATGACTATTAAGGTGACCAAGCTACCATAAACGCGAAGAAATATTTTTTTATAAGAATATTGATAAGTTTGCCGTGTTTGAAAAGGAGATTTTTAATGGGATATGAACAGAGCAAAAATAAAACTTTGAAATATACGAAGGCAAGAGTCTTAATTAATCGGATTACCAACCGCTGCATATTTACTGTTATTGAACAAAAATTTATTCAGCTTATTTGGTTTTTACTTCAATTTAAAGCTTTTTTCAACATTTCGAATTCTCATTCTATTCTATTCCGCAGCATTTAATAAGTGTGAATTTATCACTACCACGTGGACTTCACTTCGGATCATATTACAAAAAGTCGTTTTTCATAATAAATTACCAAGATTATATAATAATTATATCAAAGTGAATACTGGAGGCATTGGAATTAATTAGATTATTCTTCTTCATACTTATTTTATTGAATTCATTTCAAACCAAAAATTAAAGTATTTTTTTCTTCTTATATATAAACATGAAAAACAATTTCAAAATAACATCCTTGCTGCTTAAATCTGCTTCTGTTTCCGATTTAATTTATTCCGTTTTGCAGAAAAAAACCGTGTTCCAGTTCCATTATTTGAAAAAAAGCGTGTAAAATTGAGTTCAAAAGCAACTGGAGATATTGACTATTTGCCAGTAACGTACGCCAGTTTTAATCGTGAAGACTATATCATCATCCAAGCGCCAACTAAAGAAAAT